>JANTQJ010000169.1:0-23794 GCA_032989685.1 Arthroderma sp. PD_2
TAAGGGGAGTGATGGGCTTGGCACAACTAAACAACAGAAATGCTTCAATGTAAATTTAAGATACTCTCACACCCCGCCTGTTCAACATCACACCTCAAGCTCCTCCCCTATATTAATTAAACAAATTTATTCTCTTTAGTAAGATTTCTTAGTAAAGCCCGAGGAGTAGAAAAAGTCTAGAGTCAAGCGAGCAACCTTTAAGGGGGGCCTGGCCAAGACTTATAGAGGTACTCTTATAAAAGATTATTTTCCTAGGGAATATCTTTAACTAAAGTAACTAAAGCTATAACTACCTTAATAAAAAGTAGAGGTGCGGTGTTAACCAAAGGGGGTGTGAGAGTATCAGCTTCCTAAATTTATTCTTTTCTCTGAACTAGTTACAGCCTAGAGGGCCATAGTTGGATAGAAGACTGGATGACAAAATACACCATTTTGTCGCTTCCTTGACTTTGTTATCATTCAAACATTCTAAAGCTGCTCATTTGGTCGTTGCCGTGCGAGAAGTGGATCATTGCTCGGGTCCTTGATCCTTCAGATTTAGTTCAGCCTCGTCTGGAACATGGCCGAAGGCTACTTCGATCTCAAAGTGAATCAACTCGTCAGCCGGCCAGACGGCACGACCAGTTCGTTTGGTAGTTGTAGAATCCGCTTTCTCGGGGGAATGTGTGGCTTCGCGTATATGAGAGTCTAATTTTGAGTCCACGTATCCATGGCTAGCAATATGCGTCCCTTTTGCCAGCATTTTCTCTGTCTTTAAAACAAAGGGTTAAATGGTCGCCTCTTGGATCTTTCTGATATTTGCCATCAATCGTGGTCGTTGGGTGGATTCCTGATCTATAGTGGACAAGGAATTAGCAAATGTATTAGTTTGCATCTCTTCATGCTAGAGGCTTCACCGAATAAGGACAGCCGTGGGATATATATTTTGATCCTTTGCTGTTTGGTATGCGATGGCTATGTGCTGTCTAATGGTCTGCACAGCTTTTGGACGACTCAGGAAGTAGAATTTGACCAAGTTCAGGGTTGACATGATGGGCGGCGAGTCCAGGAAAAGTGAGGGAGGGGTGTGTATCTGATCATGATTGCTTGACTGGGAGACGTATAAATATGCCTCGATCTGGGGCGTAGCTTTCAAGCAAATGGCTTGTCAGTCGCACTTGTTGAGTCACCACATACGTGATGATACTATTGGATAGTATTTGGCCCCCAAGGCCATCTGTATCTTCTTGTAATAGCAAGGTAGTTGATTGGATAAAACGGCATCAAAGCAGGGCTTCCCTAGTAATCCCTGCTTAGTATTTGTCCGCGGCGGCTAGATATATGCTGTGATACCGTCAAGGACAGACGACATAGACAGCAGGCATCAAGTGGGCAGGAGCGGGTTGGCATTTGGGCAAAGTTTTGGCGCTTTAGATGGAATAATGTAATTTTGTTTCAGCTAAATTCAGCCATCTATTGTAAGATAACGTATATCTGAATACCGCCCAAAGTCGTTGCAGAGAGATGGTTAACCTTCTAGCTGCGAGGAATATATTTGAAGGAGGTATTATTTGTTGATGCTAGCATCCTAGAAGGCCTCGCAGGTGATCTTAGGTCAGCGGGGAGTACGGCGGACGAGGAGGCTAAAAAAAACGTATAACTAATGATTGGCGCGTGGTTTGGAAGTTGTCCGAAGCAAATACGACGGTCAAAACGCATTTTTGCCGCATGGCTGCTATAGTCTGCCGTACGGAGCACTGATTATCTCATCTCGAGAGCACTTCGAAAACTCGCGATTAGTTCCTGACCAATTCCACCCTATTACCAAGGCAATCGACGTCTATCTCTTGCAGTACATCAAAGACCTAGCGGTCCTTACAGTTGGTAACTTTGTACGTGAAATGGTGGTTGACAGTGGCCAGGATGTATGTAGGTACTGGCCAGGAGAGTTCAAAAGTCCAACGTGGACCTACGCGCCCATCCTAGAAGAGCCAGCGCGGACGATAACTTTGCTTTTGTACGAAGTGCAAGGCCATGTATCTCCGTCATAGCCATGGTACGTCCATCTGCGCTATCTACTCACGGACTAGAGGCCCTATCAGGTAAAGGTCGTGAGTGTAAAGCCCGTTGCCTTTTTGTTTATTCTTTCACTCCCGCCATCTGCATATAATTTTCCCGCAGTTATGCAGTATGTGCGCATCTCCTTCTGTGTCAAGAGGACTCTAGCTACGGAGTACTTGTTCGGAGTCTCTCCACGGCATAATGTGCCAACAGGGTACTCCGTATAGGGACGTGTCATAAGGGAGCGAATATGTCGTCCAATTTCACCCCATGTCTAAACCGCTTTCTCTCCGATGGAAAAACAAGGACAGTCTGCAGGCCGTTTTGCTGTGCCCGAAGAGAGTTTCGTTTTGTCATAGTCCCGATATAGGGTATTTTACATGTAGTAAGTAATGCTGGCCTTTAAAGCACAAAGTGGGTCATGACAATACTGTTTTCTGATCTTCGAGATAGCCTCCTTCGACTCGCGGCTGTCCAAGCTAGAGCAAACAAAGACCGCGCGAGCTTCACATTCTTAGCCAGGCTGGGGTGCCGATTGGGGTCGCTGAATGTTGGCGCCTAACTAGATCAAGAATACAGAGTACCCCACTGCTTTTCGGCGCTTTGCGCCAGGCTTTGCAGGGCGGTTTAGGAATTTCATCATTGTAATTGCTTAAGTCTAGCATTTCAGTGCTACCTTATATAATAACTGATCACTAGCTAAAGAAGCACATCGCATGATAAGCTCTCCCATCAAATCATATACTGCGTAGTAGATTTTAGTTAGATACCTATGCTAAAGAAACCACCATTTTCTGGTCTTGGACAACTGAATAACTGCAAGTTTAAGTCGAAACTTGGGACCGCTTACTGAACTGCTACAAACGCACCACAATTTGTTCGAAATCGACATTTTTTAGTTGCGGGTACTGTTACATTCTATAGGACGGTTAGAAGAGAGGGAGTCAACATCAAGTATAAAGAATCATACCTTTTAACAGGGGTAAAACCTAGGAGGCGCATCCCGTTTTCCAAAACCTGGCGAGCTGCTTCATATAGTGCTAACCGTGCAACCATGGTTTGATGATTTTCTGCGCCTATCACCTTGATCACATCATATCCAGAGGAAACTTGATGTGCAAGTCGGAATAAGTAGGTCAGTATGGTTGTTGGCTCTAGCGTTTTCAGGGCGTTGCTTGTGACTTCGGGATACTGAGACATAAGCCGAATAATATTGATAGCATGTGGCTCTTTCAACAACGAAAAGTCTGCGGCAGTGACATCCTTGGGGTCGATGGCGGCCTTTCGTACAATAGAACATAGTCTTGCATGGGCATATTGGAGGTATGGACCGGTGTCGCCTTCGAAGGATGTCATCTTGGCAATATCGAATGGATAGTTATGGATCCTCTTCCCAGCCATATCCTGGACCATAATTGCGGTTATCCCCACCACATCTGCGATCTCGATGGGATTTTCGATCTGATCGTACTTAGCAGGGTTCTTCTGCATGACATCGTGCATCGAGCTGCCACATTCATCCAAGATATCACCCAGTAGTTTCACAGTCCCGAGTCGCGAGGACATTCCCAGCACCTTGCCGAAATTGACATGTTCGAGCTTGGAGGCAATATCAGAGTATCCCATGAGCTCAATTGTTTTGAAAAGACGTTGAAAATATAGATCTTGCTCGGTGGAGACAACGTAGATCATTTTATCAAAGTTGTGCTTCTCCACTCTTTCCAAGACGGCTGCGACGTCACGAAGTAGATAAGTTGTTGTTCCTATTCGCGTTCTCACAACTGAGATGCCTAGATTCGGCGCTCCATGCTTTTTGAAATCAATGATCCAAGTGCCGTTATCCTCGGTATAAATCCCTCGCTGCTTGAGAAGGGTCTCAACTTGATCAACAGTTTGCGACTTTACAGTCGATTCACCGGAATATTCATCGAATTCAATATTGAGACGCGCGTATGTCGAGATGTAACGCTCGATACTAACTTCTCGGAAACGTTTCCATAACGCAATCGCAGCCGGTTCACCAGCTTCCATTTTCTGAAAGAATGCATTTCTTTCAGCGAATATTCCCTGGCCTTCAATTTGGGAAGTGTCCTCGCCATTGTCTCGCGCTTTCTGGCTAGCTTCTTTTTCTGGCGCAAACAGGGAGTTTATTTTCGCGTATACTTCTAGGAGATGCTTCAACGGCTCCTTCACAAACAGCTCCTCGGAGCCGAATCTCTCCCAACCAACGGCGAGGAGACCAAACTGTTTACCCCAGTCGCCTAGATAGTTCACTTTGACCACATCCCAGCCCATACTCTGGTATAAATTGGAAATATAAGCACCGATAATTGTACTTCGCAGATGGCCTGCATGGAATTCCTTGGCGATGTTTGGCGATGAAAACTCGATAACGGCCTTTTTCTTGCCAGAACTCTCATCTTTTGGGTTTTTTAGGCCTGGGAGCTTATTTGTCCCATAGGAATCCCGACGGTCAAAGATAAAAGGCAAGATCAGCGCAGGTAGTGTATCTGGAGAGAAGCAAACGGGTATAAATATTCCGTTAGCAGCAGGCTGGCTCAGAAGTGGCGTTTGCGGAAACTAGTCAGAACAATATTAGCCCGAGACATTATTAGAGATAGATGTGAATACGGACATACCTTTGAGACCAAATCCTGTGCCAATTGGTCTGGGTTGATTCCTTTCAACTTCAGACGGGCAGTTACGAGCATAAGGTCAGCATTTGTCGCTGCGCTGGCCCATTGTACCGCATCGTACGCAACCTCTTTATCGCATCCCGCCAGCTTGTGAATTGTATCTGCTACATAGGAGCGGTAAATGTCAACAGGGCTAGAAACAACATTGGCACGGGTGAATTGCGGTATTGGGATTTCAACGCCGAGCTCTTGGAGGAGGGACTCCAGGCCTTGAAGAGATAGCGAAGCCATGCCGGTAGATTGATATCTTTAGTTTGTCAGGTAAAGATGAATACTTTAGAGGTTCTTCGGGGAATGTGGCGTCCAGGAGGCAGGTTTTGTACTCCCTCTCTGAGTCATAAAAGCAGAAGACCTTTTGAATCATGCAAACACCAGCTAGTCTCACGTGGCGGAACACTCATTATCGTCGGCATCCCTTGTCTCCTCACTGAAGCTGGTTTGTCCATGAAGGTATTCTCCCTCTGACTTCTCAATGGAAATACAGAATAGGAACTCGATGTATGTGTTGGGCGGCTGCGACAAGGGGTTGGTGGCTTAGTCAATAGCCCTCCAACAGCGATACCTTGAGTGGATGATGAAGTTAGGACGCCCTTGCAAGCTCTTGATGTTGTAGATATCAGCATCCAAAGACTGCTCTCTCGACGCTTTATTTGACGTTGTCGTTGGGAAGCGCGGAGGTAAATTTAATATTTTAGCCTTTTAACCTTTTATTTAACCTTAGTTCGTTTTTCGGGTTACCAGAGTTACCAAACACATGGTGTCATCGTCGGTTTCTCTCTCGATTGTACCATGAAGAGGGCCCTATGTTTCATTTGGAGTCGTGTGTATACCGGGGGGGCAAATAGTGTATTCATACACTCTGTATAGAGATGGGATTATTCAGTTTTGGAAGGGCGGGGCATAGTTAAGCAAATAAAGCCAGAAATAAAAAAAAATTAGTAGTTATCCTCTGCACGTTGCATGTTCATATAGAAGATACCCCACCATCTCGGTGAACCAGAAGCCCCAAGATCAACCACTCTCTTCATAGTCATGCAAATAGCACCGATGTCCAACTCCGCCTTCAAGCTCAACACTGGGCAGGAGATTCCAGGCGTCGGGTTTGGGACTTTTGACCCCATACACCCAGAAAAGGCGTACGATGCCACCCTCCATGCGCTCCATGCTGGGTACAGACACCTCGACTGTGCTGCTCTCTACATAAACGAGGAACTTGTCGGCAATGCGATTCACGACTTCCTCCAATCTCGTCCGGATGTTCAGCGCAAAGACCTATTCATCACCACCAAGGCATGGAACCACATGCATGAGCCCGAAGACGTAGAGAAGAGCATAAAGGAGTCTCTAATAAAGCTGAAGCTTGATTACGTCGACCTCTTCCTTCTGCATTATCCTATCGCCACTGAGAAGGACGAGAACGGAGAGCAGGCTATGGGCGCTGATGGGAAGGTGTGTGCTTATCCTTCCAGTGTTCTTGCCGAGATACTTAGCACTTACAATGGGATGATAAGTACATCGTCAAAAGAGATCTGACCGAACGGCCGGAGCCAACTTGGCGTGCGATGGAAAAGGTTGCACGAGCCGGCCTGGCTAGAGCTATCGGGGTTTCGAATTGGTCTGTATCTCGGCTTCGGTATCTCTTGGGCTTTGCATCGATCCAGCCAGCAGTCAACCAAATCGAAATACATCCTTTCTTCCCGAACAGCAAGCTTGTTCAATATTGCTTCGACCATAGTATCCTTCCTGTGGCATACTCGCCGCTCGGATCCCAGGTGCTGACATGTGGAGAAGGGGAGAAGGCTCGCGGAAGCCAGACGCTCCGGGATATGGCTAACAAGAAAGGATGTGATGTTGGGCAACTTCTCATTGCATGGGGCTTGAGACGAGGCTATCCAGTACTCCCCAAATCTTTCACCCCGTCACGGATTACGAGCAATTATCAGCGCATTGAACTCACGGCGGAAGAATTCGAGGCTGTTGGAAATGCTGCAGGTGGAAACTATACTCGATTTGTCGACGTCAGTGTCGAGTATTCATATGATAACTTCTGGGCCGATGAAGAGGATGAATAGGCCGGTGAATATGGCTATCCACAATGGAAAATTATGATGATGATTAGACTATTTTATATAGAAAGTGACCTTTTGACTGCTTGGATATTAACAAGTAAATACATGTATATATCTTATGTGATGAACTAGATGGAATTGAGGTCTATAATGCTCGTTTATCCCAAGAGCATCAAGTCGCCCGAGAACCTTAGCTGCATAGAAAGGTGTAATCTAAAGTAATGCAAGACCATATGCTTTATTTCAACCTGAAAATTGGGTATTGATCACCCTTGCTGAGCGGTATAATGTTGAATGAAGCAAAAGAATCCATATATTCGGGCTAAATTTCATCATCGGTTAGCTTCTGGATATAATAGACCTTTGAAGGGAAGTAGAATATTTACCTCTAATGCAACGAAAGCGAGAGCTGCGTTTTTCTGGTTCGTTCTTAGCAAATAACTACCTGAAGGGAGCTTTATGTTCTGTTCCACCATCTGCGTTTTGACTGTGGCTCTGACTACACCCTCGTAGTATTCGCTGTCAAAGGAAACTGAGGTAACATTCAGTGCCTCTACGCGTCCATGGTAACCGAATGGGAGCTTCTCAGCCTTGAGGCCAAACACTTTTAGGCGCGCGACGATGTCTGGCCACGAGGCAGGGATCACGTAGGCTCGTGGACGGCTGCGAGTCATGACTGGGGTGGCTGGCGAAGTTCTTTATGTGGTCATAGTTTAGCTTCAGGGTGCAAAGGTAAATAGAATAAGGAAGTGACTTACGAGGCAAAGTCAATCGGGTAGTCGAGTAAGGAGCCATCGGTCACATTGATCATGCCGAAAGTTCTCTCGGTTATGGGAGACTCGTCAGTGATGACAATATCGCCTTTGCCATGGGTGAAGCGCTTGATTCCCTTTTCAATAGTATTGAAGACCTCATCGAAATTGTCGACGGCAGTTTGAATGATACTTTTAACCATGGTCAACCCGCTAAGAGTTCTGCGCTCGAAATGTTGGTCTGCGCCACCAATGCCTCTAGTTTCACAGAGGAATACAAGGCACTGCGACAAGGCCATGGCATTTCTCCCGATCTTAGCGTCAGTACCTGCCTCTAGAAAGAGTAACTTTGAGTTGGGCGACTCTCCCTGTGTGACGTATGGATCCCATCGTAGCCCGGCGGTCTCGATATCTTTTCCAAGACGCTTAGCAAATAGCCCCTCTGACAATTGACGAATGCCCTCGTCGACATTTAGGTTCTTTCCTGCACTGAATAATGCATCGGCAGCGTACGCCACATCATTGTTTGGGCCAAATGTTCGACCGGCAGTGAACTCGTGCATATCTGTCGCGATATGTGGGTTGAATTTGCTGAACATCTCCTTGATATCTCTAGTTTGCTGTCGGGCGAGTTTGATGTGGTCGCGGTTTGGGTCAAAGTTGGTAGCCAGGTAGCGCTGGAAATAGAAGACGCCGTCAGGGTTGTAGCGAGGCAGGGCTAGGATGTCCATCTTCTCAAGGATGCTGGCTGCCCACTTTTTGTTTGCAGCCATCTCCCCAAGAAGTGCAAGGATGGCCTGATCACCGGCCGGCTCATTCCCATGTACACCTCCCTGGAGCCAAACTCGCAACTTCTTGCTGCTTCCCGGACTTGTGAGGGACGAGTTGCTCCCAGACAAGTATATATAAGGAAACTTTCGGCCCTCTTCGGACATGAAGTCGGCCTGGTGGTAAGTCATCCAGCGGTTTGACCTTGCCAGGCGACGAAGGAAGTTATCTATTGAGACTCAGCTAAAGCCCGTCAACTTGCATTGGAAAGAAGTAGTAGAGAGAAAGAAAGCAAAACGTACCCATTGTGTCATCTCCGGTTGGCCCTGATTTGCCAATTGAGAAGTCCTTTGGGATAGAGCCAGGAGAAAGAAAGGCAGGAGACTGCAAATTAGTCCCATTTATTGCAGGAAATGCCCCGGCGAGCGTAGCCGAGTCTTTGTGCACTGGGACTTGATTGTAGCCATACTGAAGGGCATTCGCACAATGGGAGCCCAATCCCAGCGAGACAAGAGTAAAGATGCTATAGCCCAGCATGATTGAGGAGTAGAATTCCTCTGAGCTGCTCTTCTTTCGACTGTGTCCTCTGCAATCACCAACCTGCACAACGGGCGGGGTTTCTGCGCTTTATAGGCCGCCCAGCCCAGCGCATACCCGAGGAGCAAGCCAAAATTCCTGGGCAATTTGTGTAGTTTTTTTTTCTTTTCGCACGCCCTTGAATCGATATATGACCCCCCCCTGACCCTGCGCGGTGGCCGTGATTGGTAGTTTGCAGGGACATCTCCGGTCGGAGTTTTTACTCCGCAGTCAACTTGCATCCTGGGGTAGCATCGAGATAGCCGGTGACTAAGCATGATGATCCGATTTGTTCCTGCATCCAACAACTTGAACCGGCCAACATGGAGCAAAGAGAGCTGGAGATTGTAGACTCTTGGTTGGCGGAAGGACGTGGGATAGTGCGATGAACTATGGAATAGGTACCCGTCTTTGCTCCGAGGGAACTTGACTAACGCCGACTGAACTAGTGAATTAGCGGAGAACTTGGCCGAGAGACGAATGGCCTGAGAATGAATCACTCTGCCAACGTTTAGTCCTTTGGGACATCGACAATCTACTCTGTATACTGGACGAGCATACAGGAATATCAAGGATAAAGTCGCCGTCATCGCGGTTCAACGGCTACAGAGCTTCGAGAGAGCTGCGGGGAAGGGTACATCTGCGGCTATGGGTAGGCTTGGATATCCACCAAGACGCCGATATTCTGGATGAAGGATGGATATTCATTCCTGTGGAGCAAGTTGATGGCCAAAGCCATGGCATGGCATGTTACTGCGAGCTTCGGCGGCTTGGGTTCCCGACGTCTCGGCCCTCTACGCTTGCAAAGTCGGGTACAGTATTATAAGATACTCCCATAAGACTGTTGCTCGATTATTTTAAGGTGCCAGGGAGCTATCCATCTACCGCGAAGCTGCCTCTGGTATCTAACTGCAAACTACTCCGCATACTCATCTGTCAGTAGCTGCGCCCAGCCGCTATCGAGGGAGGAAGGATTTAGTATGTCAGTTTTGATCAAAGTAAGGTCCTACGGCGGTACCGCACTGTTGGCGGCTCGAACAGCACTTCATTTTGTTGTGCGGTATATGCCATCAACGCTCATCATGTAACTCATAGGGCAAATTCCACAATAATCTATCAAGACTGTTGTTAGGTACCACGGAACCCGAATATAGGGCCCAAAGCCCGTCACGGAATTCTACCGTCTTCTATCACTCCGATACCTGGCTGGGCAAATTTATCCTTGACCCATGTAGTCAAGTCGCCGTCCTCGACTTCGCCTAAGTAATCGTCCTTCCATGCAGCTTCTGCAAGCTGCACGCACAACGTCATCGAACGACCTTGGAACACAATATATGCTAGAGTGGCCAGACAACCCCTACAACAATGGCTTTGATAACACGGAAGGCTTATTCCCTGTCGCTATCCTAATGAACATGGGGAGACCCCCTCGTTCGTACGGGCCAACCAGCCAGTACTGGGAGATGAAGTAATTGACACGGAAAGAGTCCTGATATCAGCATTCGCTTCTAGCAACCTTTTTTATTCTCGAATGTCTCATTCCCTGGTTTTAGGGGGCCCATGTCCTTGCCATGGACTTACCGCCTGAGGGATTTATCGGTTAAGCATAGATATGGTGATGACCCATGTAAAGATATTAATAGTCCCTCTTAAGGTTGGATTCAAGTCATTTCTGGCCCATGTAGCTAACCGAACATGAGGAGAGACGGGAGGGGGATGCGATTCTGGTCTTGACTTTATTGCAAGATCCGCAACATGATCAAGGCTCCTTTAATCACAACGTCGTGAAATAACGCTCCCACCAATGATAGTCTCTATAGTTACGGAGAAGGTGATTCGCTTTGGTATCATCTCTTATCCTGTTTTATTTTGTGTGTATAACTGTAGGCCTTAGTGACCACCAAGCGGAGTCTATATAATCGAAACCTGAAAATTTAATGAGAACTTATGAAGACATTGAATTCATTTCATTTCCTAGACTACACTTGCGAAGCAAAGGCCTCCCAGAAGCCATAAGCAAAAATCTCCCCCCACATTCTTCTACCTACACTCGTTTGGAACTTCGTTGCTGCCGGTGCGGTTCCTTCGGTCATATCTGGCACCAGTTCCCAGTCCGCGCTTGGCAAACGCTGTCCAGATCTCACACTTGTTTGCACCGTCAGTGAGGTTCATGTCGGCGTCGAGGATGGCATCACGGGCCTGGACGAAGTTTGGATTGCAGGGTTGGCTGAAACCAGCAGGTTAGTCATATCTTGAAACGCGAAAAGGGATAAAGGAGTTGGAACATACATAGACATGCCGTCCATGACAAGCTTCATGGCAAGATATTTGCCGTCGTTTGGAACACCGTTCTCGAAAATTGGCACTGGGCCATCATTCTTGCCATGCTTGTCGATCAAGTTCCATAGGAGTTCGTACAGCATAGTAGCCCAAACAGTTCCAATGGCGTGGACTTCGTCCAATCTGTTGTTCGAGGTATAAACGAGGGGGTTGACGTTCATATCGGTTGAGTAAGGGTACATTCGAACACCCCCTTCGCTGTTGTCAACCCACCCGCCCTTGACGTATTCCTTGTTGCGATCATCATTGGGCTTTAGGCGGACAGCAGTGGCGTAGAAGTCACCCCAACCCTCTCCCATGCCACCGGATTCTAGAGCGTTCAAACAGCGCGAGTTGGCGGGTCCACCGCAAAGACGGTTGGAAACTAGTGCAAGAATTTAGCAGAGTAGAGCAGAGCGAGCGAAAGCAGCCAATATACTTACGACCATGGGTATATTCGTGAATGATAGTGCCTGCCTCAAAAGAAGCATCGCGAGGTGGGTTGGCTCTAGTCCAAATGTATGCACGCATGCGGCCGGGCTGACCGTCAGGAGGGGTAGCGAAGTTCGCGTTGTTGGTGCCAGAGCCGTCCTGGGCGTTCAAGATAACATAGTCATTTCCTCTACCACCTTGACCGTGGTTGTTAGTCTGGAAGTTTCCTGCCTCTTCGGTGAAACCGAGCATGTAGTATAGGTCATGGCAGACATTGGAGGTGTAGAAGAGCTGGGTAACGGATGCGTCGATGTAAGACCTGGGGGGGTTCATGTTTGCGGAGTATGGGTATTCAAATTTGAGGTCCCTGGCATTTGGTCGGTAGTTGTTCTCATAGTCGTTGCCTCCATCAGGATTGTACTGGGCAATAGCATTGTTGCCTCGGGTCGTAGTGTAGTTGTTCTGTCCGTTGGAGATCCAGGTGAATGGAGATGTCTGAAGGTTCCAGGGGTTCTCGAGGATTTCGCGGTCGCCTTCAGTTGGATCAGCGAGGCCCCATTTGCTGCGCATGAGAGTTAGCACTGACCGGTCAATCTTGCATAAGTGAAATACATGTGGTTGGATGGGGCGAGGGAATATATACTAGACTTGGTAGGTTGCGTGCGAAACGTAGTCCACAACGTTGTGAACCTTTTCAGTGTCCTTTGCATCCATGTAGGACAGGAGCCAGTTGTCACCCATATCAGTTTCCACTCTCCAGGTCAAGGCCAAGGATCCATCTTCTTTAGCCATGTAGCAAAGTTTGGCGGTAGGGTCGGAAAGTGCTCCAGAAGTTCCCTTGAACATAACCTTGTGCTCATTCATGTTCTCAACGGTGGCTTTTTCGGCTTTGATTGGGAGGTTGAGAGCCTTGCGGACTCCGTGCAGGGCCTGCATTGGGTCAGAGAAGTCTCGCTTCTCCATTGGGTTGGTTTTGGGAGCCGGCCCGGTATAGAAGGAGTTTCCATGGGAGAGGACTTTGCCGTCTTTGCCAATCTAATATGGATTGTAAGTTTTGGTGTAGGAAGAAATTTGTATACTTTGGTTAAACTTACGTTAACGTTGAAGTCGGAGTTGTCGATATCCATACCGTGCATGGTCTGGCGGAAGTATACATGGCCAATACCGGACTGGCCAACGTAGTGGTCATCGACGAGACGGAAGGTCATTCCTGGCATTGTCTGCTTGACCATCTCGGTTGCAACCTCAACATAGCTTCCAGCGCGGAAAGAAGCAACAGATGGAAGCTTCTTCATCTCATTGTGGCCTGTGTAGCTGGACCTCTGGGAAAAACGGTAGTCGTTCAAGTCAACGGCTCGGCCAGCGAGGCCTGTGCTAGGCTGGGGGTGTGCGAGCACATGGAGAGGCAGGCTGAGGAGCCCGGCGGCAAGGAGAAGGCCGTGCATGGTGGTCTAAAGACTCTGTAGAGAAAGAATTGACTGGGAGTTTCCTCTTTAGAAATGATGACCCTGTCAATAGGAATCACTCTTCAGCTATCCAGATTCCAGGGGAAACAGCTCGAGTTTATATAAGTCGATCCCCGTAGACACGCTAGATCGCCTCCCTGCTAATATCTTCCCCACGTCCTTGAGTCGCATGGTCTCCGAGGCAGAACGGAGTTTGGGATGCTTGAGCGACCTGGTGATCCCCCTTCACGGTGTAAGGGAAGGACTCCATATGGTATGGGGTAGCGCGCCGTATGTTTCCGGCCGAGCATATCCCAAGTCCACCCCATCACCATGGTTCATGCTGATCGTTCCACGGAGAGACGAGGATAAGGATAAGGACGAGGATTGTGAATCCCAGGTATCGTATCTCGGGACATGAAGCCGGTGATAGCCACGGCCAGGGTATGTATCAGATCTCCACATCAAATTCGTGGGGTTAACATTGCATTGAAGTAAATATAGAGTATACATATACTCATAGGCTTTCGGCAAAACCCTATGCAAAGTTATATGTATATACTCGTGGTGGGGGTTCAGGTTCATGCTCATGCTCAGGTTCAGGTTCAGTGTCCGTGTTTTAGTGTCCAAAGTTCTCTGACTAGTTAGCTGGAGCAAGTGTGGCTGAGATGGTGACTGGTTAAAGCATAGCTGGGGGTAACCCTGCATATATGGACTTGGCTTGCTCCATTCATACCCTTCAGCTCTGTAAGTATCCTATATTCCTCCTTCCATCGATATATGATGAATCTATCCTCTCAACAGAGCTCGCTAACATCACTTCGTACAAGATAACGAAGAAAAGTCCCCAGTCTACAAATATGGCCGAAGAATATCCTGCGTATGGTCCCAAATTTTCCCCTGTGCCTTCTCTCGAAGCAAACGAACATTTTTCGCATTGGGAGTACAGTTGCACCAAGGATTGACAAGAAACAGTCCGTCTGCCGACTTCTCCAACGAATTTATACCCGGCTTGCCCTTCCATGGCACGCCACGACCACCAAAAGCAGCGCTGGTACTCTGGAACAAATGCCTCTGTCCGGATTCCTCCTCGCTAAAACCAAATAGGGAAAGGAGAGGCTCAAGAAGAAGCCGGACGGCCCAGGCCATAATCGAATTTGGATTTGTTAAACCCCTTCTTACATTGCCTGTGTTGACCCACCCAGGCCAGGAGTGGACGAACGTCACATTGGGATTGTCGTTGGCTAGCTTCTCTAAAGTTGTTGTGTTCATCGCTCCGCACTGAGCCTGAGTATTCACCATGCCATAATTTTCAGGTTTCTTTAGCTCCAAGTCGTCCAAGTCGATGGTCGCTTTCTCCATCCCACCGGCCAGAACACTGACGACCTTGGGGGCTTCCGCCTTTTCTAGGAGAGGAAGAAGATGTTGAACGAACAGCATTCGCGAGTAGTACTCTAGGCTCTGAACGATTTCTAGGCCTTCAGCAGTCTCGCTGCGTGGCCCAAATGGTGCATAGCCCGCAGTAAGGAAGAGTAAGTCGACGCGCGACTCCTTACTTTTGATGAACTCGCATATTCTCTTTGTTTCCGCGAGAAGTGAAACCTCGCCTTCCGTCCAAATGACTTCTGCCTTGGGGTTGGTGGCGTGCAGCTCCTGGATGAAGGTATGCGTGCGCTCTTCAGAACTCTTGCGCCCGACCAAGTAGATCCTCACGCTCGTACCCGTAGCAACTAACGCCCTAACCGTGAACTTTCCGATGCCTGATGTACCGCCGACGAAGACGGCAACCTGGGGTCCCGTTGTATCGTTGATAAGTGCGTTGGAGGCCTTTATTTCTTTGTAAGAAACCATTTTTTGGGTGGTGGATGGATTTTTTTTTGGGACGTTTGGCTGGGAAATGATTGTACTACTACGGAGTAGGTAATAGCGCGATAGGTAAAAGGACGAATCTATCAGAATATCAGCTTGTCATAAGAGTCTTGGATGTTTTTTTTTATTGATTATACGCTGAAGTAAGGCTCTAAAGAGCACCCAACAGCAGTGCTGCGCTTTCAGGCTGCAACGTCATTCGCGTTCAGTTCGTCGGAAGATCCAAATTCCGTCAGCTCCGGGGCATTTCATGCTGAGAGGATCTCACCAGCCACACCGGCCACAGATGGCAGCGCTAGGTAAAACTCTCGACATTGGGATGCGGACAGATATCCCCAGCCGATGCGATGCCTGTTCGATGGACAAGGAATGTGCCAGCGCGTAAGGAGTCAACTTGCAGCCAAGGAACTGAGGTGTAACCCTCCATGAGCTTGTTCTACCGAACCGAGCGGTCATGGTGACCAGTCAAGCATAAAGAGTTGACAGTTCTGCAGGCATAGCCTTGCTTACTCTCTGTAGAGTCGAACAAGGCACCTTCGCGCCGAGGGAAACGTCAGTTTCGGCTGTGGGGGAAAAGCGGATGTGGACCGCAGATCGCCTTTCTGCTTAACCATTTGCTTATCGGTGTCGCCAGAATTCAAGCCGCAAGGATCGCAGCCAAGCCCGACCCCTGAAGATGAAACATCCTCGAACGTACCTGAGGATTGCATGACACAAAGCGTTCGGTTGAGAATGTTCACCCAATCGTGCTGAGGCAGCCCTGAGGAAAGCTCCATCCGCCTTTCCGGTGACATGTCAGTCTACACCAGCCCTGTAAGAGGAATCACAAGAATGCCTGCAAGACAATTTAGTGACATGATAATTGGGCAATCCCACCGAAAAAATGAATATTCTAATTTAAGATGCTTCCATGACAGTGTCGATCGCATAGAAACAAACCCGAGAATGCTGCTCACGAGCCGAGGAGAACTGCCATCCCGAAGAGATACATCCAAGTCGATTTATGATCAAATCACCAATTAGCGAGGGTTGTCCCTGCTGCCGGCACAGCGGACATGAAGCCATAATTAGCGATCTCAAGCATTGCTGTCCACATTTTTAATGCAAGACCTGCCATCGGGGGCCGTAGCAAGAAATTCTTCAAAGCGCATGAACTCAGAAGACAAACATGAGCTTAATGAAAACTGGGCTGTGGCTGAGCACCCTGCTACCCACGCCGTCTTGTTCTCACGAGTGTTTGTATTGCAAGGGGTTGCGGCGTTAATGCTTCATCGGACGAGGGCGCCAGGGGCCATTCGACTAATCTCGCCCAAGTATGACCCCGCGTTGTTATTCTGCCCAGTCCTTGTACAAGGGGGCCTATGCTCGTGGCCGAAGGAAAACCCACGCGGTCAAGCGCCAGTGGCATGAGGATAACCACGGGCGTACGGAGTACCTGATATCAATCAAAATCGTCCCGTTTGAATTTCCGTGGAATACCCTCCCAAATTGTCTGCTGAGGAAAAGAAATATGTCGGAAATTGAGGGCCCAATAGATAATATGACATGACAAAGAGATTGATTGCATACGAGGTCAGCGCATGAACAGAAAAGGCCCGGGGAAGTATCCCGACTGGGGCTTCTCCGGTTCTGCAGGCCAGCCCCGCAGAGTCAGTGTTCCCTTCATTTATATATACTTCACTGGAATCCGTGGAGCTGAATAAGCGTCATTAAATATGGGATTTTCTGGCGCGCGGCTAAGGTGTTGGTCTTTGCGTGAGCATCCGGTAGAAATCCCATCAGAATGGCGCTTGTCTGTAGATCAAATGCAGCAGGAATCCCATCTTGCTGTTCGATCGCTGAGAGATCATCGTTGGGGTTGATGGAGTAAAGGACCTATCCGCTTTAGCGTATATAACAGACTTATTATGAATATCAACTTCCGGGATCACGGCGAGACAAGATCGGCTCGGGTAAGAGTTTATGAGCTGCCTTTGGACGAGAAGATCCTTAGCCAGGATGACCTTCTACTTTAATTTCACCACGAGACTATTCACTGCCCAGTGTAACCCACCACGACGAGCAAGTCAACCTACCTCTCCTCGGCGAAGAAGAATTCAATAGGTATACTCCTTGTACCCAGGGTTGATTGTTTGCTTCATGTCCCTTCTGATGCTGGTCTTTGACGTTGAAATAGACCATTGATGGTACTATCATCCTATTGACGCCGTTTGTAAAACCACCACCAGATATGGTTCGCATAAATCAACCGGGGGGAGGGGGTTGTATCCAAGACTATGTATGTAGTTCGGTATCTTCGCAGGTGGAAATCAGGGGCGAGCTCCTCCAAGTCGGATGGTTATGATGATTTAATCGACAAAGTAGCCTCAAGAGCGCTGGTTCACCACCCGGTCCCTAATGCAAGCTATTGTTGAACCAAGGTGAGTTGCTGCTCTGCGACTGGAGTGTTGTTGGAATTGAGTATCCAGCTCGACATGCTGCATGCGTGTTCAATGGAAATACGGCCGCGATAGAGACAACACTCCATGGCCACGCCACCTATATACGCTGTTCACGAGAAGTAGTCGACCTCTGTGGATCGGAGGAAGAGCTGAGTCAGGTCGTGGTGCTGTTTCTGCTGTTGTGTGAGGTGACACCGCGTCCAAAGAAAAGGAAGAAAAGACGCGCCGTGGACAAGCTCGGGCCGACCCGAGATCTAGTCAACTAGTTAAATAGTAACGAGTTACCCGGTACCTCGGCTGTTGCACATCAAGAATGCAAGAAAGATCTTTTTATACGCGCAATCTAGACGTAGACAAACACTCTTACACCTACTCACAATTGGAGGTCGTTTTCGATAACCAGCGTCGTCATGATGACGAGCACTGACTGAGACGCTGAGACGCCACAGCCGCGTGCGGAGGATGCTGCGAGGAAATTTTGCTATGATGGCACACATCCTTTAGGCACGAGCGGTGCCAAATTCGCGATACGGTCTGGCACATACAACACATACGCTGCTGGCCTCTAACGTAACAAGATGTCAGTCGAGAGTTGGCTATACCCAGCCAAATATTGAACCAATGTTATGCAACGAGCTCGAATCAGGAATGTCGAGAGCAATAAGGAGAACTACGACCTCCTATGCAATCCAAACGGGCGATAGACAAAGCTATGAGGGTAAATAATGACAGCCCTGGACAAAGACGTTAGCAAGAAATAGACAAAATCAGGAAAGGGTCACTTACTATATCGCCTTGTTATATTTAAGAAATACTCAGTGCCTCTCCGCATCACTTTTAACATATCGCAATGCTCATACATACCGTTCTATTCCCCTCGAGGCTTCAACACTAATTGCTAGTTTCAACGAGGAAATTTTACTCCCAAACTAGCTCTAATCAGTGTGTCTATGAGAATCTAGCCTATCTAGTGATAAGTTGTCGCTGAACACAGACAGTTTTGTGGCTTGCTGGCCACGTTTTGCTTTACGCCGCTCAATAGTATGATGCCGGGATACAATTTCAAAATAGCCACCTACTTACTAATTATAAGCAGAAGGATGCCGCCTTTCTCGCAGATTCGGACTTTACTCCGAGACACGACAAACAGATAGTTACTCCGGGTATGTACGTAATGAATCCTGCAACCCCGCAATATATATATCTGCCTCCTCAGAATGTTTGACCCAAACAGAGGACTACTTACAACTCATCAACTCATCAACCGCACATAAGACCCAGATAGTCAGACTCACAGAAAGCCCCACCAGAGTGGTAAAAATGGCAGACACAACGCACCGTGGCACCTGCATGTGCGAGGGTGTAGTCTTCGAGGTACACGGCAAGACAGACATGGCTTTGATTTGTCATTGCAATGATTGTATTCAAAATTCTGGCAGCGCATTTCAAATCGTAGGTCAACTAAAACAGAGCGACTAAGGGGAACTTAAAATGCTAATCTTCATCTTAACAGACTGCTATATTCAACAAAGAGCAAGTGAAAGTGATTTCAGGTGAAGACATGATCGGCAACTGGACAATAAAGAAGACAACTAGCGGCTCAGAGAAGCATAAGCGCTTCTGCACCCGTTGCGGATGCACCCTTTGGACCATTCCAATGAAGCATAACGGCGAGAAAATTATTGTCAGGACGCCTTTGTTAGAAAATGGGTAAGTGAACTGCCCTTTCATGCATATGGAGTAAAGCCTAATGAACTTCTAGACTTGAGACATTCAAACCTGAAATTGAGATATTTGCTTCCCAGAGGCCCTCTTACCTTGAGCCCGCAAAGGGGATCAAGTCTTTGAACCCTTCATAAGAGAGGATCCGAGGCTAGGGAACAAGCATATGAGAGGGTTTTCGGGTTTTGACTAATGTTTACTCTAATTTCTTATCATCCCTCTTCTCCAGATCGACAATAACAACTTTCATGTAAATGACAGCTGGACGAAAAGACGATTAACTCTTCTTTGTCAAATGTGATCAACTTATCTATACGCCAAAGGTGACTACTATACAATCTACCAAAGTAAAGCTTGTATATATATATGCCAAATTCCAATGTAGCTAATGATCCCATGATAATACGTTATCTAAACGCATTCTGGATTGTCCGACTCTTTCCATTCACGAAAATGAAGCCCATTAGAATTTATTAGAAGCGGTGGGACGCCTTTTTTTCTTCGGCCAACTTTAGACGTCAGTGCGGGGAAAGTCTTCTGCTTCTCCTGGCGTGAGGAATACCAGCGAGATATCATCTTAACTGCATATGGTACTTATGGATACTACATTTTAATTGGCAACCCCGACCCATTTTCATATTTATCTTATAAATTTACATTTGTGGAAATGGCCGACAATGTCCTAGTCACAAATTGATCTACCGAGCTGCTTACTATAAGCTTTTTTTGATTCGACAGAGAAGGCTATGCGAGCATCATTCCGGGCTGAAATGTTGTCCAAGTTAGTTAAGGTGTGCTAGTAGTGGTTATGAAAATAGCCAGATATATGGCTCAGACCTAGTTATCAGAGCAGAGAAGGCAAAGGGGCAGCATTAAGCCAGCCAGACGTAATAGGTAAGCAACTGGCTGAACCGCAGGTATAACTTCAAAAACAAGAGAGCAATAATTACGGTCGGGGAGCTGGTGAGTAATCCTTCTAGTTACCCTTACAAAGTAAAGTGATAGTGACCCTAGCGGAATGAACTCGTGTGTTAATATAACTAAGACCTTTGATGACCGGTGTTAATGCAAACCGCTAATAGAGCACAACAGTTATAATAACAGCATGTCCAGTTTACACTCCCGATAGTTAACTCCCCGCATTCATGGAGTTAGGTAGTTGGGGAATGGAACGAGTCAGATTACTTGAGTAAAATAGATACTCGTTACTTAAAGCTCTGGCCACAATATAAACAGAGTGTTGTCTCCCATCTCGACCTGCTTTAATGCAGGATTACTCACGGATCTGCTACATCTAACAAACTAAGTCAGCGAAGATGGTAGGAGTATCCTCGCTAGCAATGCGGCGCACGGTATGGTCTCATAAATTATAAATCAATATTTTGCAAATTCGCTTACTTTACCCTGCTTACCATTATTAGGTCTGGGAGTTAGTTACTGTTTCAGTCGAGGATGGGGCGGCGCTTAGTGAGGTTTTGCGCCCACACCTCGTTAGGCGAACCAACTTTAGACTCAATTTTACAAGATATTCATTACCAAAGCCACGGTAAAGTGATCTGGTCTCCCTTAACACAGCACTCGAAGGGCTTCTAGGGGAAGTATGTAATGGCATAATTACCTTCAATTGAGTAGAAAGCTTATCAGCGCGTCCCGAGATCGTCCCGAAGCCACGAACCAACCTTAACTGTAAATGTCTTGGCACATGTAATCACAATATTCAAACAATGAAGTTGATACTTATATCCGTAGATTACTATGGCTTATACAGCCCTTACGTCTTAAGGACAGGTTAGAGCATGACACCAACAGAGGGATAGTTAGCAAAGATAAACCTCCTTGGAATGCAGCCAGTTGTTACTCTCCCTGCAATGTCTTGGCGTATTGGGGGCGAAGGCAGTGCTCATTAGGCTTACTACATCCAATAGTAGTTACCTGTTGTTGCACTTACTATGCGTGAATAGTGAATAATCAATAACTGATAAAAAAGCATAGGGTGAGATGCAAGAACTATAACATGTGCGCTATTTACCCTTACAAACAGTCAGCCCTAACATGGAAGATTAAAATATGCATTCAGAGTAAGGGCGGAAATCAGGCTTAGTGATCATGCCTTATGGGGGGCGAGGTATAAAGTAGATAATTAGCATAGAAGTAAAATAAGCACGATATCCATTTGTAGTCCCTTTTTTAGTTAATGGATGCCTCTATGCTAGTGCCAAGGTATCCACTTGCATTTGGGGCCATTTGAATGTACAGGCGACATCTTATACAGCCGAAAATGAGTAATCAGGCTTACATCTGCATATTGATTATTATATCCGTACGAGCGCCTAGAGAGGGGAGGGAATTCGATCTTTAGGCTTTCAGAAATCTATAAAGACCTGGTCCGAGACGGCCTTTGAATCAGGAACATTAATCTCATAACCTTGCCTATAATCACGATTGAATACAGTTATCACTATGCATTTCAATCTACTGTCTTTTTTGACACTGGGTGCTCTTTTGCAGCCTGTGGTTGTGTCAAGTGCTATTCCCAGCGGCATCATCGACCCTAAAGCGGTTTCCGGCCTCTCTCAATGCAACGGTATAAGACTTCAAACTCCATCATTAGGCTATAGTTAAGAGCTCCAGCTAATTTTTACAGGGCCCTTCGGCTGCAAAGCTCATCAACATGTTTCCAGGGGCAAAGCTAATCCGAAAGCCCTTTTCAATAAAATATTAGGTCCTCCCTTTTGGAAGACACCGCCCTTTACGTTTAAGAAAGGCGAAAGGTCCGATCTGAAGACAGATCCCAACCAAAAGCGAGACGAAATGCCACCTTTATGGGCAGCCCCTAAAAAAACGCCTAAGCCAAGTCATGAGCCACCACCTACAGAGCCAGCCCCACCAGAGCAGAGTACTACGGGTAACAAGGAAGCAGGACTCTTGTCGTGGGAGGGGTAGTTATTTCAAAGGCGATATGAATACAGTAAACCGCTTGAAAGATTTTATTCAATACCTGGAACAAGGCACACGATCACATTGTCTATGTATTGAATATTTACATGTATATACCACACTTATTGTTCCCACGGATGACAAGTGGTTCGCACTTACCGAGGAATGATATACTATTACATATTGCTTAACGACTACTGCTAGTAGTTCTTTGCTAATATAGTCGAGTTGTATAGACAGTGGTCTATATTGAGCTTACTTAAGGATTATCAGGGAGATCTACAGAATAAAAGGCAGATGAAACACGGAGCATTTAGAAAGCAACAAACTAGAATTTGGTAGAGATAAAGGGCGGATAATGAACCGGTTTAATTGATGGAAATCATCGCTGGAGGTTATTATAGCGAGGGTGATAAAACAACGGTTATTAAAAAGAGTTTGATCAACTTCGATAGCACGAAAACACCTGATTCTCAGCTAAGATTTTTAACATACCATTTTTTAGAATAGATAGATTCTACAGCGAGCAACCTCGAAACTGTATCTTATATGCCAACAGACCATCACAATAAGCTGTTTATATGGGCTGAAGGTAAAAACTGCATCACTTTTCTGATTGAATGACACACCTTGCTAAAGCATCTCTGTCGCCAGGTGGAGGCCAGCACTAGTTAACTAGTTTCTATGCTCAACTAGTGTCCGTATCACTGAGAGAGTCAGAAAGGTCTGACTGATTTTATGGTCAAAGAATCCTACGTTGCAGAGACCTGAATAGAATTCAGGCCTCTCAGTTAATAGGAGCACTTGTACATACTGCAGAGAAGTCTCAGTTTTGGCGCCTTCTTACGCCTCAAGGTCGGCACCATCTGGTCGATTATGTCTGCGCAGAGCTCTGGTGGAGGCACATAAAACCCATGTGTACCAGCCAGGCGTAGCGCCAGCGGTAGATAAGCTAGAAAGCGTTTTGAAAGTCGACTGTTCAGCTCCTCTAGTATCGGAGTCAGGCGTGGCTTTGCAAGGAGAAGTCGAGGTTTGTCGTTTCAAGTCAGTTAGGCTTATGTAATCTTATTACCCCTTGAGCCTCTTTGCTTCTTTCGATGATGTAAATAAAGATACCAGATACAGCTCGAGGTCAGACGACGAACCTTCATACTCGTCGTTGCCTTCGTCTCCTACCAAGCCTGAGTAACTAAAGCCAGCATAATACCCCATGAATCTCGGTACCACGTCTCTCCTTGTGCCTATACTCAGGAGACAAACTCCCGATATAAACAAGGATCCTTAGTTGGCTGAAAAGGGTCAAGACGAAGAAAACAACCCACTTAAATAAAGGACACTTTCGCCAGTTTTTGCGCTTTTCTCTCCTCAAGTTTCAACCGAAAAATCAGTAACCTCAATTTATCTCGCTGCTGTCAAATGTTTTCAAGACCCCATGGCGGACGTGTCACGAAAACTACACTACTTAGAAAGTTGAGCCACCCTTTCTACATACCTACAACCAGTCGGATCCCAAAACTGCTGCAGCCTCAAACTCAACTAATAACGAATTGCCGAAAAATGGTAACTTCACCAAGTTCCCGGCCATCTCTCCACCGAATCGAAGACCCTATTTCCAAGTCTAGACTGAAGGAACCATTTACTTGGGGTTGGGTTATCTATCGATGTTCATACAGCGACGAGGACGCATGGCAGAAAATGATCGAAATTCTACTGAGGAAAATGACTAGG
>JANTQJ010000017.1:0-48052 GCA_032989685.1 Arthroderma sp. PD_2
ATCACTACCTTGCTGAACCCTCTGACATACTCAAGGGGGAGCGGGGAATATGAGCCTTGTGTACTTTACATGCAAAGCCTCAACGGGTATATCTTTACCCTCTGCCCCCCGAGAGTACTACTGTGAGGATAAAGCTCTAGCGGTTCCCTAGCGAGCTCAGTTTGATATATCTTTGGTCTACTCCCGCCTTGCCCGCCTTGTCACCATCACGATGTCGGGAATTACCCAGTACGACAAACCAGAATACTATAGCAACCTCAGCGGTAAGGAAACAACCGATGATTGGGACATCCTTGTGTCTTATTCTGAGGCACAACTAAACCACCTACTCGACCAAATATGGGGCTCGAAAAAACTCTTTAGCAACCTTTCTTTCTCGCATGACTTTGGCACCAAGAGCTACCCTATTGTAAAGACCTACACCTTTACTCTAGCTTCCCCTGTGCTGGCCTTTGGGGAGTTGGATGGGAACCCAAGAGCGTTTCTCAAAATGGGCTTCTCGGGGCAAGTATCTATCAAGGCGGGAACGGGAAACAACCCACCAGATATTACTGAAATCCCGGCCGACGCCTACTTCTTGAACGTTTCAGTCCCTCTTGCGTCGTTTAGTGCCACGGAAGACGAGTTTCATGTTAGTTCCCTCACCCTTCCGTTCGAGTTCTTCTAAGAGACTGACATATAATCAATAGGATGGTAAAACCGTGATACAATTCGAAAGCCCCGGCGAAAAGAATACTGCCCACCATATTGTTTTCCATTTCAAAAACCAAGAATCTCGCTGGGATTTCTCCGCCGTTGATCCAAATAATCCAGGTCCCTTGCTAGAGGATCTACTCGCAATCAAAGGGGACGTCGCCGTCTGGTTCGAGAGCCAGGCCCATGTGACATGGATAGATTACTCTCTGTCCAAAATCTCAAACCAAGAGGATCCCACTTCGACTCTTTTGCGCCCGAAATCTTACAAATTTGTATCCTCCAGCGGTGTGCTAAATGTCTTTATACAGACCGAAGGCAGCGGTAATCCTCCAGGGAATGCTAACAACACAGGATTCGGTCGACAATATGATCATTTCGATTTCAGCCCAATCCCAAAGGATTATACGGGCTGTATTATTTTGTCAAAAAACTTGTTCCTCAGAAAATTTCTGATAGAACAGATAAAAAGCCATCTATCGTCAACCCTTGTGCCATCGGGCGGTGTTATTGAGGAAAATGCAGCGGCAGGTGCATCATTGAAACTGCGCTATGAGAAGAAAACTGCTATCCGTGGAGGGACCTACTCGCATGGTGAGGGTCAAGCGTCCTACGGAATCGATCCACTTGTAGTTGATTTCCAAGACAACCCGGTGACCATCCAGTTCTTTGATGAAACTCCATATACGACGCCCAAGTATAGATGGAAGTGGCTGTTCAAGGGAAGCACGAATTATACGATCATATCGAAGTTTCCAGTATATTCAACTGCCGAAATAGAGAGCAAGGTCCCAGAGGTACGCACAGTGTATATCTCCCCGAGAAACTTGTAACATGCTCACAAGTCGCAGAGAACCAAAGCCCTAGCCGCAGCCACTGGCTATAACATCGATTTCGATATTAATTTCGACAGTGGCGATCAACCATCGACTTATTTCACAAACGGCAACCTGTCTGTAGTCAAACCCCATGTCTCTTTCCATGAATTCAAAATAGCATTGCCTCAGCTGAACTTTTTCTCAACTCAGAATATCTTTGCGCCTGGGGAAAGGTTTATCAATGTTTCCGATCTCATGTTTCCTTCTGATTTTATACTGCTTGGCCACATGCCCGATACTCCCCAGACAGTTTAGCCGTTGTAACGGGCTCTTCGACAGCACGTCCGGGCATCATTTCGGGAATAGTATAGTATCACAACATTCTGAACTATATCTATATTTGTACAAGATTTATTCGCCTAATGCGAGTAAATAGCAAATGTGCCCAACATATATCTAGCTGGCTGCCCGATAATAGTTAGTGAGATGCTAGCTAACCCAGTACCAAGTTGAATACAAAATCCGATATTTAGACCCATTTCCGACGGAAGAGAGGGAGGAAGCAGACCCCCCACATCGGATATCACAACATTATGTTTGAAAGAGAGTCACTCCAGATCACTGGTCTTATCGAATGGGAAAGGGCTGGCTGGTATCCGGGTTACTGGGACCATATTAGCGTTATGAGGCCGACCAAGTATGAAGACTAGCGAAAACGGATGGACGCGACTCCCGAGACATGGGATATGCAAGGCAGTATAGCGACGAAAAGGGTTTTATTCTAGCGCAGATTATCAGGCCCACTGTTAGCGGGAGACGATGGCGCTTTCTACTGATCTACGTGGGTGTTCGGTTCCTATAACTCCCTACTGCTAACGGTGGTACTTGTGTGATGGAGCTGTATGTCCAGGCGACATCTCAAGTCCAAGTTGGGATATGTGCCAATCGTAGACTCGAAAGGGCGAGGCGGTTTGCTGATTGCACAGAGCCCGAAGTGACACGATCCAATCGACTCCCTTGCCTTGCTTAACTTGCGCGAGCATTAGAAAATGGTGTGGCAATGCCTCTTATCCCTTTGGCCTAATGCTAGGCTTATAAGTAATTTTCAAGGATAAGCCTAAGGATATGGTTAAGGATAGATACTGGTGGTAAGTCTAAGAAAAAAAGTCTTAAGGGGGTCGCTGAACTGGAAGTGCGATACCTTTATCTCGGCGTCGGAGGTAAAAGCAGGAAACAATAATAATGGCCTGTTGAAAACACCTGGAACTGCCCTTCTACATGTCAGTCATCGCCCCCTCGATATAATGCTATACCAAAGTTTACGCCGCAGGACAGCCGGCGTCGTAGGTCGCTGGATCGACGAAAGATGGGAAGGGATTGTTGTTATATCCCAGACGAGCCAATGTTTTGGCTAAGCATCAGCCCTACTATCAGTGATATGGCTTCATTTGGAAACAGAGTGGAGAGCTCAAGGCTTACCATTCTTCCTATAGACAGGCCATCCGTGGTGTTTAAGCCCAGTCCAGGGTTCAGCTGCAAATGTAGCCCAGGCTTTTTGCATAAATCTCTTAAGTATCGTTTGTTTCAGGGATTCTCGGTCTCCTGTAACCCCCAACGAATTGCCAAAGATCATGTGTAGATCTACACCGTGGTAGGCACGGCTGTTAGGGAATAGTCGGGTATTGTCCCAGTCTGCAAAGTAGCGATATCTCCATACAGGAACCTTGTGCTGGGTCCTGTAGTCAGCCTCCTTCATGGTCGGGCACCCGAAGACGTCTGTAACAAACTGCGCCCATTGTTCCTCGGTGAGGACGCTACCACGGGCCCAGGCAGAAATGTTGTAGAATGAGGATTCATGGTCTGTGTGGCCGACAATCATGGGCTAGGATGGTTCGTTAGCATATACCTAAGGCTGGTTAGGCTGTGGATCTCACAATTCGAGAAAATGTCCCTTCAGAAGCCAGTGTATCATAGTCGTCAAAGACAGTATCGCCATCCGGAGACGGCTGGAATACTGGCTGAGAGCGTGCAATGCCAGTGTTTGGCGGAGGGGGGACCTTATCAGCAGCTATTTTAATCTCTTCGGCACTCTTGCTTTGCATGCATTCCAATACATCACCTTCAGACCCGCAGCCAGCGTGAGAAGATGCATTATACCAATTTCCAGACGCAAGCTCCCTTGAATTCAGAGGGAAGCTAAAGATTGTGCCGGAGTGGACGATGAGGCCGGCAATGATGGGGTCTTCCCTGTATGCATAAGTATATGCATCTGCAGCAAGGCCGCCGGAGGAATGGCCAAAGATGGTGATTCTCTCCGGATCTCCGCCAAAGGCTTCGATATTATCTCGTAGCCATTCGATAGAAAGTCGCTGGTCCCTCAGGCCCAGGTTCTGCTCTTGACCGGGTGCACCGGGGAAGCCAAAGATGCCGACACGGTAGTTCACAGTGACTACCACAACTTCCTCTGCATCTGAGAAGAATTGGCCATCGTAGAAGGGAGTGTTGGTATCTCCAATCGTGAATCCTGAACTGTCTCGTCAGTAGATGGTCGCAAAGACATATAGAGTTGATATGAAAAAAAAAAAAACATACGTCCTCCATAGAAGAAAACCAGCACAGGCTTCTTCCGGCCAGTCGTGCTCTTGGTCCAGATATTCAGAGTCAGGCAATCTTCGCTCTGAGCGTTGCCCTGGCTACCAGTGAAAGCCGTAAAAATCTCAGCAAAGTTGGGCGTGGCGTCTGGAAAATCGACCACCTTCGACGTCGTATATACACAGTCACTGAACAGCAGTCAATTGAGCACCGCATCCCCGTATCTTCAAATCGTGACTACGGGTGAATTCTGCACTTACGCTGACTGCGGAAGTTAGGTCTTAGCTGGGGCTCACAAATCGATCTAGGATCTAGGACTTACAAATTCAGAGGCAAGATACGGCTTATCGCCAGAATATCGCTGCGGTGACTTGAATCTCAGCTCACCAACTGGCGGCTGGGCATAAGGAATCCCAAGGAACTCTTTGACGCCTGATGCTGATTTGGCTCGATGGCCGGTGATGCGGCCGTTTGTTGTTTCAACAGTGAAGCAATCGGCCAGCGTCCATAGAATGGAGGCCGTCGCCACACAAAACACATCAGAGAGCTTCATGGCTGGTCAAATATTCGGTTTGTTTCAGGCGCGATGAAACGTGATACAGCAAAGCAGATCTGGGTCCATCGCTTGGGCGCACATTGCTATTAATTATTAAATACGACTCGTACAGAACCCCCTGCTCTCAGCCTCCGCTGATCTCGCTCGTGGCTTCAAGTTTACGGCGATTCCCAGGCTCAAAGCAACAGGAGTAACAAAAAACAACTGTCTGTCATTGAGAGGAACAATGTCTCTTACCGGATTATTCCCAATGCGAGGCTGCCTTTGTCCTAGATATCGCATCTACAGAGGTATAGCACAGCCGTCGGGGTTGAAAGTCCATCCAAAGGCTCAATTCTCCCAACGACTCAGGCCGATGACGTCCGTCACATCCCCTATCCGACAATCCTCAACGGGGTTCAAAGAAATAGACTTGTCGCAAAAGATAGAAGAGGAGAGATTCGGTGATTACGTTGCCGAACGCTACTATCCCGTTGATATCGGTGAAACATTCCAATCCAGATATCGAGTTCTTACAAAGCTTGGATTTGGCGCAACATCGACCATATGGCTATGTCGGGATCTCCAGTATGTTATTTGGCCATCTAGCCATATAAATTGATTCGTACAAAAATTATTGACATACTTAAAGGAAGGACCGCTATCTTACCTTGAAGGTCAATGTTCGCAGTAGGAGGCCAAACCCTGAGGTTAAGTTGACAAACTATATGAAGAGTATAGAGGATACCCATGGCGGTGAAGTCTATGTTCGCCGCGTTATAGAATCGTTCAGCATCGAGGGACCCCATGGAGCTCACTGCTGTATCCTTTATGAGCCCACTGGTATCGACTTGAACGATTTTATACATCGCTTGGAGACTGGCGCGCTGCCTGAGGTTATTCTCAGGCTAACTATCCGATATGTTCTTATTGCTCTGGACTATATCCACCAGCTAGGAGTTATACATACAGGTAATCGCACTCAACAAAATTTCAACCAACATGGGATAACAGCCATTACTGACCGACTTCTCAAGACATACAACCGAACAACATCCTTCTTGGTATAGACGACCAATCCGTCCTCTCGCAGCTTGAACAAGACGAGATTCACTACCCGATAGCAAGAAAACGAACCCCCGAGCGAACAATATATCTATCACGGGAGATGCCCGTGACACAAGGTCTACCAGTTCTTTCCGACATGGGTGAGGCTCGACGTGTAGAAACCAAACAAAGAGGTATTATCTTACCGAGCATCTATCGCGCCCCAGAGGTGATGCTAGACATGGAATGGGATAACAAGGTCGATATATGGGCACTTGGGCAAACGGTAGGGTTTTCTCAATGATTATTACTCACCTCTTGTGCCTGACCTTCGCTGACGATAAGGTAGATATGGACCGTCTTTGAAAAGGGCCACCTTTTCGAAAACATCAACCCAATGGGGGAGCTAGACCATGGTCGCCGATTTGCTGAAATGGTATCCCTCATGGGTCCTCCACCCCCTGAATTCCTTAAGAGAAGCAAGGAGAGCATGAAATACTGGGATGAAAACGGTATGTCTACTTCTTCCTCTATTACTTCACTATGTACCCGCTTCGATCCTGATTACGACTAGGAAACTGGAAACTCTCGCATATCTATCCGATCCCGGAGCAATCGCTCAAATCGCGGGAGATCCAGATGGAAGGGGAGAACAAAAGGGTCTTCCTGGACTTTATGAGAAAGATGTTACAGTGGGTACCAGAAGATAGAGCCGATGCCCAACAGCTGCTATTCAAAGATCCCTGGGTAGCGGCAGGAGACTACTGAGGGTGACATCCGATATATACCTATACAAAGCATTCATAGCCTGAATACAACTCTTCGATGTCTTCGTGAGGATTACATAGAAAGCGACAGGCATGGACCAATCACCATTCTAGTATACGGAGTAGGTGTCAGCCAGCCAAGTCGCAAGACGATCCCTCAGACCACATAACCACCATATACCAAGCTGCATAACTTTCTAAGCGCCAACCCTGTTTCGACCGAATGCATAAATAGCAGCACTCGCACCATGTCAGTTGCTCGGACACCTTAGGGCATTGGGAATAGACACAGCCTCGTACATGCTAGGCGCCCTTATGCGCTCCCCTGTCCGTCAATGCATCTTGCTTATACTTATGCACTAGGAACCCTTGCAAGAAGGCGGGGTTATTACGATGCGACAGCGCGGTTTCTAAACAACTTTTGCATGGCGAGTGCACTCGATCATGCATATACCGGGCTGTGCCACCCTCTATGAGGACGGGAAGGGGGTGCCAGCGCCGCTAGAAGAGGCTGCTACACCCTGCTATGAGGCGGCCCCTGGCAAGGGAGGTGTGGCTCAGTTAAACCCCCAAGGGTTTTATGCTGGCTACAGGGCATAATGGGTGTTATCGCTAATGTAGAGTCGTTTATAGAGGGTGGTTGAAGATATATATTTCGCCTCAACCCTCTACGGTTCTTACCTCTATATACCCAAAGATGACCAAACCTCAATAAGATCCTCCTTGATCACTTATACATACCCCGTGAAGCCGTCCCCCAGCTTCGTTGATCCACAATGGCGGTCTCACGCTCGAGTTATTCCTCCTATCCCCGTTCTGAATACAATTGCTTCTCCGACTATGCCTCGCCCCCAACCAGAGTGGCACACCGCCTAAGCCTTGGAGATATCATAGAAGTCTGCGTTGAGCCTATATGTGTGGGGTTTGCTCCAAGCAAAGGTCGCCGTTGTCATAACCCAATCGCCCAGCCTAATCGGGCGTTTGCATCGAGACTACTGGACCAAGGCACAAGCAAACTTCACAACGGAGAAAGCGTATCTTGGATTCTCAAAGAGTTGGCATCCCGTCTTCTTTGTCGAGGGAACCATCAGGATCAAGCCTGCAGCATTGCACAGCGGTGGGAGAGATTGGTAGCTGAATCCGCGTATGGGCAAGCTGTCCACGCACCTGCCACTACACCCCGACGAGTAACCTATACGCTGCCGCCTAGACAACTGCGCCAATCTGTTCGACAGCGTCCAATCGAGCAGGAGTCTAATCTATTCGTTCCAAGTAGATCACCCTCCGTCACTAGCAGCAATGTGCCTCGCAACTATACTCCCAGAAGGATTGCTCTACCACCCGCTACTCGTACCCGCCAAGTTCCAGTCCCAGCCCCATCCGCGGTCAGAAAGCGTATCAGACGCACTGAAGACTGCCCGATCTGCCAGGAGAGACTTCTACCTAGCCTTAGCTCGAACGGCCAAAGCATAACATGGTGTAAGGCCCTATGTGGCTCAAATTTCCATGCTGACTGTATAAACGAATGGGGGCGATCAGGTCCTAGATCACGATTCAACTGCCCATGCTGGTACGTTTCTCTTTACTTTCCCCCTCTTCATATTCCTGTTCTATTACGGCTAACTTTTTCGTTAAATTAGTCGGGCTACATGGTTCAACCACGATGACTTCTCAGATCCTGAATTGGAAGAAGAAGTGGGAGAAGAAGAAGAAACGGAGCCTACGACAAATCATACCGAGGCCCTCGAGAGTCCAAGACATGCCCCTCCAAACGAAATCGAGGAAGCTCTAGCGACAACAGAAGTGACAGAGGAGCAGGTGATTAATGAACCCACAGAAGATGAGGAAGAGGCTACGGCTGTACAGGAAGAGCAAGTGGAAGAACCGGTGGCTGATGTCATCGAAGAGTGGGCGGAGGAAGCAGTGGAGGTTGAGCAGAGCCAAGGGAGAGAAGATGGGGCACAGCAAGAAGAGGAGGAAACACCACGCTCGGAAAGAGCTTCTGCTGAAGAGACTATTGAGCAGATTTCGGTGGATCGAGAAACATATCCTGCTGTCCCTAACACGCCGATTGAGAGGGTTATGCCCAATATCACTACACTCAATGGACGCGAAACACAGTTGGCCAGGTCTAGACAGCTCGCGCCAAATAGGTCTCTCCAGAGCCAGCGCGAGGATTCTGACCCTGGCTGCTATCTCGATGCCATTCTTCTCATTCTGTACATGGTGTTTGGCCTTTGATACCTTGTGGATTCTAGACTATTTTGAGTAATATGTGAATATATCCCAATCTTTATCTAAACTAAGCTGTATAGACAAGCAATCTATATAAGAGGTCCTACTCTCCATTTAGCATCTGCCGATGCCTTAGTGTCAATATTTTATCATGATTTATTGCCTAAGCCGGCGCCAACTTTTGGCTCAACTCTTAGATATTAATCTCAATTCTATAGGGAGCCAATACAGTCACATCTCCTTGCTATCCTCATACTTTCTGACTGTCTAGTAGTAGATCTAGGAAATAAATTGAGAGGGCAACCAGTTATCTGCTCCTTTTACATTCTCCGGGCTTATGAAGTACTCCTTATCCCTTAGACTTGTCTTAGAGAGGCGAATATATCAGCAGCTGCCCAGTTCTATCACGTGACCACCTCCAACCTCCGTCTCCAACCAACGTGTTGAAATGGAAACAATCTCGAAAACCAACCTTGGAACAAACTAGAAAGCGGACTAACTTGTTGAACCAAGTTACGTACGAGAAACTTGTTCCGTTATCCAAACTTTTGTTAATATCGATGACTCTGGGATTCATGAATGCATGACATCATGGACTTTGATAAAGCCTATATAACTTACATTCATCCTCCATCCCATCGCTCATCAACTATTTCCCAAAAAAATATATTCCCACGACTCACATCTTAAAATATCCTGATATTTAACTACCACTTAACCCATATTTTACTTATACAAACCGAGATACTACCCAAAATTATCATGGCTCAAAATTATGGCCTCGGCAACTTCACTAAATTGCCCTATGAGCTCCGGGAACAAATCTGGCTGGAGTTCTTCCCCGTTGAACAAGACAACGAGGCGGCATCAGAACGGACTTCTATCCAAACATCAGCAAAGACAGATCTCAGAATACTGCGTGCCAGCAAATGTCTTTACCACGAGATATCTCCCGTCATCTATTCGAAAACCTGTCTATATTTCGACCTATCGCCCTTACCATCTGAATCATTTCCATTTTGGAGTGCACTCCGCCTCAGGAGACGCATAAACAAGGATACGGTCTATGATGGAGGTGCAGTCTGGAGACTTGAAAGCAGCTACGACGAAAGAAGTACTCACTTTGACAACTTTCCTTTTGACAAAGTCACCGCGATAGAACTTAGCCTAACTGCACCAGAGGACCCGCCCCAGTTTTTCTGGCTATGGAGGAACGTCATCAGGACAATTGAATTGCTCAAAAAGGCACCTTCGCTCCCTCACTTAACGATCCAACTTCGGAAGGGCAAAGATTTGAACGTAGATGAGGTATTTGGGGAGTTCCCTACTGAAGAACCTGGTTATTCGTACTACAGTCAGTGTCTCCGGGAGTTTCTTCCGAAGCGCAAGTTTCTAAGTTGGGTTGATACATGTGTGGGGAACCATTCGAAATATATCTACAACTCCCATGGCCAATATATCTATGATATTTTAGTTATCCCTTTCTACTCCTTGTTGCGAAATACAACATCTGTCCACGTTGAAGCCCACTCCAAGGAGATCAAGGATAAAATGGATTGGACAAAGATTCACAATGCCGACGGCGTGCTTTCTAGGAGAGTCAAGGGGTGCAAATCTTTTGAGTTCCATATTGCTGAGCGTGAGCTTTGGCACAACAACTTTTGTGGCTGGGATTATATGCATGACTGGCTGTTTTGGGATCATATGTTTGTTGGTGGAATAGTGTCCTTCCTACAGGCCGAGTGGGATAATCAGACCTTCAAGTCTAGCATCGACAGGCCAGCTGAAGTTTGGAGTCCGGTAACCAAATCGGTATATCTGCTCATCGTTAAGGAAACTAAGATCAGGTCATTCGCTAACCCATATGATTAGATGACACTAGCCCAACTCCGTTTAAGACCTTATCTACTGCCTCCAAATCTACCACCAGGTCTGCCCCTAGACCAACCTTTAAATCTGCCTCCACCCCCGTCTGCAGACAAAACGACATGTAAAACGGCATAAAGGACAACAAGCAGATAACATGTGGAATCGAGAAACGTAAGTATTCTATTCTTGTTCTAGGCCCAACTTGCCAATTGGCTGATATTGTATCTAATATACTGGCATGATCTGGGCTATAGGTCAAGCTCTATACACCTAGGCAAAATTTTCATGGTCTGGAACTGTTGTTCACTATATTTTTACACGTCTTTCTCGCTATTGCGACTTTATCGTATGAGTCATATCTTGCATTTACTTTGCCGTTTAATTTGTTCAGAAGCTCCTTTGCATATACCTTTACCCGTTTCTTCCTCCCTGATTATTAAATCTTATACCCAGATTCTAGAAAAGGAGAGCTTCATCTTATATCATTAAAGAGTGGGCGTCCGAAGTGTTTGTTTGTTTTTGGGGATGGGTATCTTGACCTCCTTCCTGGTGGAGGTTGGCACCTTCATGATATAGGATGCTTCAACTTGCACCTGCCTCGCTCGCCCTCAGGGTTGTTTATTTGTTTTCCCATCGCCCTCCTCCTCTCTTACTCTCTCTTCCTCTCTCTTCCTCCCTATCTTCTTTTCTTCCCCATACTAAGTGATCCACCCGGTTTTAGTTGAAGAGTGGCAGACAACACGATAGATGCTCAGGAACCCCCAGTTTCCGCGAATTCGGCTATCTCGACAATTAAGCGCCAACTGGACGGCAATAGTGACACAATAACTCTTTCGAGAGATGAGGCGATGGAGTTGATTTGGAGCCAATTCAACTTCGACGACAGTGGGGCAGAACTGGAACTGGCCAAAGCGAAGCTGCATCGGCAGTGTTACTGGGCCCAGCTTGGAGACTATGCCGGGAGGGATGTCGACTGGATGATGGACTCTACAGCCAATAAACATGATCTGCCCTCAACGGTCTCAAAGCTGAGAGACGAGCTTGCGAAAGAGATCTCAACAAACCGGGAGGGATGGCAACGTGTGTGCGGCGCTGGAGGATGCCATCAGGGCCCTTTCGTTCCGCGGTCTTTCAGTCGACTTTGACATGGTTCAGCGAGCGATTAACGCCTATGCTGAGCGTAATACTGCCTTTCATTCCCAGCTGAGGACGGTGGCTGACGACATAAACCGCTTAGCTGTCCGTGTTGAACAGGACCTTGACCGACTCCCCAGTGTCCTACCTAATGAGAATTGTCGCCACATAGACGCATGGCGAAAGATCATAGGGTTCTATCCCCAGAGCCAGGAACTGTCTTTTAGCGAACATATTCGGGGGAAACTCCGGGTAGTACCGGTAGAAAATGTTTCGACAGCTTGCGTCGACCGATCGACTTAACGCCTTCGACAATGGAAAGTTTCACCAAAGCGTCGTGCAGGAACCCGAGATGACCAACAAGCTGCAGCGAATTAATTTCGACCCGACTGATGGGAGTGTATCAACTAGGAAAAGGGAAGCCCTAGTAGTGCTGAAAATGCTGGCCATTCTCGCGGCAAGGCACGAAAATGGCTAGCAGCCACAGCAGTAATGAAGCTAATAAACCATCCATATGTATCCCCTTAGACTTGTTAAATAGTTGCCTATATTGTTATTGGCCCCTATCATTAGATGTTGGTGTAAGGTGTTGATGAAATGAAGCGTCTACACAGTGTGGCTTGATACATATATATATCCCTTATAAAGCAAGCGAATGTAAAGACATGAGTGTGTCAGCTAGGTAGATATGTGTAGAATAAAACTACTGATTCCTTATTGCATTGTCGCTGAAAAAATGTCAAGTCCTCGTCGTCGGTTTGTTTATCGGGAAGTTCCTTTCGCTCGGCCCGACTATTTTCCGCTACCAATAGCTTCCACTACATCGACGTCTCGAGATGATGGAATACGACATGTTTGACGCAATATTCGAGCATGGAGGGTTCAATTTGGGCCTTGAACCAGAAAATTTTAGAAGACAGTACCTGTAATAGCTGGTAGCATGAAATGTCATGTACGCCGGTGCTGGCAGGATACCATTGGCCGTTCTCGGGCGGGGAAGTCTACATAACTTGTGATAGTTCTATATCGACGCAGCCTCTCTTCTCCAGATTGTCTCTACCATCTTATACCCATGATAAATGATGGCCCGCAGTATCATGCCCAATATAGAGTACTACCCTTCAAATCTTAAGCCTTATACACTGGTTAGTATGTCTTTCTTGACACTTGACCAGCAACGGGTCTTTCTTGCCTACAAGGAATTGTTCCAATGCCAGAAAGCCCAGTTCAGGAAAAAAAAAAATAAGGTCAGAGAACTGGTGCTATATTATAATCAACCGTCGACGGCTTTGATTCGAAACCTTGGACTTGAGAAAGCTGTTGCCGTTCTAAAGGGGCATGTGGAATGCGAGGTATCCTCCACTGAATTAAAGGTGAAACTTGCCTTTCCATTGCTCTTTGAGGCCTCTGCTGCTCAACAGACACAACATCGGGTGCCTGAAGCTGGGACTACTGAAGTTGAAACACGTACATTGGGTATAGAGAACCTCCACATAGGGGGTAGAGGAAGTGATTCTGATCACGGCGATAGGAATCACCAGATGAAGGAAGACATTTCAATAACGATGGTATGCGGGCGAGTAAAGAAACTCTAGGCGAAGGTCGGCGAATTTCACTACCCATTTTGATAGTGTAGACTAATACTTGGACTTTTTAGGCACATCCCTCCCTAAAGTGGTAAAAGATGGCGTACAAGTCCCCCCATCTATATCCTACGTTTCTTCCTTACAAGTCACAGCATCTGCTTAGGAATTCTATTTCGAGTTTCCCTCAAAATAGGTGCTTGTCTGGCTTCAAGAAAACCAGTGGGACTGCCCTGAAGCCATTGAGCCAAATAAGCAGATTCCATCTACGAGAAAAGAACGTATCAACAAGCTACCAGAAGATATCCTGGGTAACAAAGACAAACTCTATCCTATAGAAGCCACCAGACCAGTCACTTTCCTACGCACCTCAGCCGCCCATCGTGGCCGCATTAGCTCCAAACGTCTCGAGGGATTTATGAACGGTGCCATCGACTTTGCCACTACGTTTCGAGACATCAGCCGCGAGTCTCAGTTAATCAACCTAGAAGCTGAACTAAAAACAGTGATTAGGTCGCTGGAACCGCACAAGAATTTCTCAAAGACGCAGCTACGGGACGAACTTGGTGAAACTCGTAAGCTGCGGGAGGTGTTGGAGGACGGGAGAAAAGCGCCATTGCTACTATAGTGTACAAAGATGAAAAAACAAACACCTTGCTGACTCCTTGTTGGAAGAATCTATAGCCTCGAAGTTTGATGGGGAGAAGGTGAGTGAGAGTGATTGCGAGGGGGCTTAAGAGGGCGGAAATGAACTTACAGACCATTTGTGTTTGAAAGTGAACGAATCACTAACCAGCTTAAAGGAGTCACTGGCTAAAGCATTACAATGTGGCCATCTGCCACCGAAGCTAGTCGAGGCTCAAAGGGATGAGGCACGAAGAGAGCCGAATGTATCAACTTTGCCAGAGACGTGGCAGAAGAAGTCACTACTAGAGGTATCTGGACTAGGGGATCCCGTACCAGAGGAAGAAGAGCCGGGGGAAGCATGCCTAAAGGATACTGGAATGATCGAATCTACTCTTATGAATGAGATTATTTCTGGTAAGAGATGATAGCAAAAAGAGCCCTTTCAAAGAAAATCCCTCCGCCTTTCATAGAGGCTAACCTAATGTTCATTGCTATCGTAAAAGATACCGATGAGCTATTTGATAAGTGAGTAGGAACAGCAACATCCTGAAGGATGTTGTTGAAAAAATAGGAGAATAAAAACATGCTGGAAGAGTACAAGTTTAAACTGATTGTGTAAGAAACAATGCTACATTCTCTGGCACAGGCATTAGGGGGGAACTGTACGGTTATTTTCTAGTCGTCCTACTTTGCCAACGTCGAAAAGTAACCTAGACTTTCTAATTAGTTGGAGCTACGGAGAATTTCTGAATGCATATCAGTAATATTATATGGCTTATTTTGAGATGGAAGCATACATGCTCTTTACAATGGGATAACCAGTAAAGTTTGAAGTATCCCTTCGATGTTAATATGGCTGGGCTTGGTCGGTCCCTTGCCGCTGCGTTCCACAGCAGACAAGTATTCAATAAGCCTCCAGCTTTGAGCTGCGATCGCTCAAAGGGTTCCGACCCTATCCACGAACGCTGGTGCGTAGCATTTCTAATGTTAAATCCCCGAGCAAAGTCGTTTTAAACAAGGTATTCGTAAAGTATGCCATGGTGGCATGATATACGCCGCTACCACGATCAGTTTTGCTCTGCATATCATTCAAGAGCATTGAAAACTCTGTGGAGAGACTAGCACATCCCGTGGTAGAATAAGCCGTGCCAACCTTGTAGCTCACATTTGGGGGTAGCGGCACGCTAGGTTATGGCAGCTGGGTATTTGCCAAAGGCCAGGGTCCAGATACAACAATGTGGCTGAACCTTTGTGCCATTCAGCCATTTTAGAGGTACGGAGTACGTCGCTCATAAGTGCCCATGCGTTGAGTGACCTGGCTAGCTCCAGAGAACGTAGGACACCCTCGGAGCATAACTGCATTGTGGCACGGCTGGCTGTAAATTCATAGTAACGACGTATACTGCGGGTAAAAGACGAGGCAGATCCTTTTGGTACAGCCTCACGGATGGTAGCATACACTAAGTCTGCCCTTAGAAGATTGATGATGTGTGCGGTGGTGAGAAGCTTAGACGATCAACAGGGAAGAGCAAATAGTTCTCCGTACGCCGTAACTAAGTAGCAGTCCTTCATTCGGGGTACCCTAAAAACAAAAAGCTCTCGTTGTCGTCATCGCAGGGCTCATCATCTAGTCACGGGCCTTCCACGGAAATATCAAGGCAAGCTGAATTTTTCACTCGCCTTTCTAGGTTCTATGTCACTGCAACAACGGCCCAGCCGGGTTTTTCAACGCCAGAAACATGCCACTGTAGCCGTTGTAGCTTAGTGTTGGCTTCGTAGGCTCTCTCGAGGGTGTTATCCGTGCCGTGACTCTGATTATAGCAAAGTATACCTTGGAAAGTTGCGTTATGTACCGACGCCTGGCAAAAGGGGCTGATTGGCAGAGGTTCGGCGACTGTACGTTGTGCCCCCGCGCTACCAACCTTTTAACAGAATAGGTAATAGGACAATAGCGCGAAGTCACTTAGCTGCCGTTGGTAAGGGAGGAACCTTCCGAACGGTAGAACGTCTATGCTCAGCCGTGACAATCATGATGTTTGCTGGTAAAATATCCCCGTTTATCCCCCATTTCTCTGCTTCCACCTTGGCCGATGTGAGTTTCACCTCTGTGGTGTGATTGGCGCCGGCTCGCGTAGGAGGTGCAAAAGGCGTTAGAATTTATGCACGCTCCAAGTTTATGCCTGTACTTTTCAGTTGTCTGTGTCGAATACGGCCTGAAAGGATTCTGGTTCTCGCTCCTCGGGCGTGGGGGCGAGTAGGGATAATCCGCTGACCTGAAGCCACAATCACGTATTTCACGAGCTAAGAGAATATTGCATATTCATTTGGAATCTATGAGGATGGGCTTAAGTTAGACACGGACAATTTACTTCTCCGTACCTATTCTCCTGGTTCTCCCATGTGATTATGCTCAGGTTTCTGTAGGAATGGACGGCATCTTGGATGATGTTTACCAGTTGTCTTGACTTGGAAAAATTAGTCGAATCGCTAGTCTTTCATAGTGTTTAGGGAGATGCCGGTGACCGTGCTGCGAAGTAAAATATCCCTCAAGATAGAATGATCTATCATCATGTCGAGTTTCTCGCTATCCTCAACCCAGCTATCACCATATCTCAAAGATGGCATCGAACTGTAGCGAGCGACCTGCCTAAACAGTAGCTGGTGGCTAGAACGACGCTCGAGACAAGGCAAAATACGAACGCTCAGGAGCTTTTCGAGTGCCCTGAAGCCTTCGCGTGGGAAATAATATGCTTCGAAGTAGCGAGTTTCAGCCTCCCTGCAAATGGATCCTATTATTTAGCCACAGCCTGGATCGCGCCCTCGTGGAACTTCGAGGAAGTCAACTCTGCAGGATCGCTCGGTCAAGCTCAGCCAGCAGAAGAGCCTGGAGAACTCGTTGAAGGCGGCTTTTCCCACTGTTGCAACTCCGCTGTTCCCGCGCCCGTAGCTTTGGATGGTGGCGGCGCCGCCTCGAGGAGCAAATGAGCTTCAAATCACTCCGTGTGGATTGCCGCTCGCTAGCCCTGTTGTCCCGTGGAACAGTTCAACTCGTCGAAGATAGGAGATCAAAACAACCCGCCTATAGTATGAGATAGACTGTGAAGTTCCGATATCAAAGATCCATTCAAATGTGATGCTTAGTTGTGCTCAGATCTTGAGAGTCTCCTGTTCGGTTCTGTAGGCGAGAGTCAGGGATGGCCTGCGAATAATCATCACGATCGAGCCTCCGTCTGATCACCTAAACGTACATATCTTGACACTCAAGCTGCCTCTCAGAGTGGACTCGCCCACGATCAGACTGCATCTTTAGCACGATGCCAGTGGAGTCTAGTGCTGCTGGCCTCGCTCTGACCTCTTGGATCGGCCGCAAGCCACCACGTCGACTAAGCTCGTATGAGGATCGCGCCGGTGATGAAGACTTTTTTGATGCCGACTGGGCTTCATCCTTTTTGCGCTTTCCGATACCCCCAAACCCCCCGTATCTGAATACATCGTTTCTGTGCCTGGAAATATATACCACCGTGGCGTGACAAGCCTGACGTCCCGTTTTCTTTTTCTTTTCCTCCCCCCATTTTCTTCCCTTCCACGCCCACCAAAGTCCGCCAGCCTTGATTTGGACGAGCATAGGTTTACTCTCTAGAAATCAGGGGCGATCTCTTCAACCTAAAGAAACCTAATGGATTGGATTCGACGGTCCAGATGGCCCTGCCAGTGAATATAATATCTTCGTCTGGGACCTGGAAGCTGTTGGTTCTATCGGATCATATTCAAATCATCTTCTGCCAATATCCTGCATTCGAATTGAAGAAACGATGACCCCCAAAGCACCGCCAAAGGTCGATCCAACCGCGGAGATATGGATCGGTGAGAACAGCCTCTTCATCTTCATCGTCTTCTTGACCGTGTTCGGCTCGGTCGTCTTACTGCCCACTGCGTACGTTCGATGGCGGCATAGACGGCTTATGGAACCGGAATGCTTCTTCATCGTGCTGGGATATGCCTTTTTCCTTGCAAACGAGCTCGTCCTACTCAGTCTTCAACCGATGGTCTACCGTCTGAGCTATGTGGCTCTAGGTCAGATGCCATACTACAAAGAGATCAAGTTCGAGAGACACGATGTGGTGATACTTGCCAACGTCTCAACCTACATCTTCTATGCAATGCTCTGGTGCATCAAGATTTCCCTCCTTTTATTCTTTCGCCAGTTCATGAGAGCCTTGCCGGAACAGCTGCGGTGGTGGAACATGGCTCTACTCTATACTATCCTCACTTTTATTTTTGGCTTCGTCGTAACGTTGCTGTCCTGCGGTGGGCCTCGCAAGCTTCAGCAGATATCCCCAAGTGCGTTGATTCCAGTGGTCCCTCATGTGTATACAAAGAGAAAGGTGACTAATATGGTGTATAGAATATTGCCAGAGTCATAGTGACAGCATAACGCGAAACCTGAGCTTGTTCGGTTGGTTTGCAGCGGATATCACAACCGATTTGCTGAGTGAGTTCCCCTTCCTATACTTGACAACATTGATAGAGGAAGTGAAGAGGCTTATACCGCATTATAGTCATGATCCTCCCGTTGAGGCTCGTCGTCGGAATGCGCATATCCCGCGCGCAAAAAATAAGGGCTGGTGCTCTATTCTCTGTCGGCATGCTTTGCATGATCACTGCCGTAATCCGCCTCGTTCAGATCGGCTCCAAGACAGGAATCACTAATCCGAACGTCCAATGGCTAGCTCTATGGGGGACAGTGGAAGCCACCACCGGTAAGTGGATCCCTAAACGCTTCTCTCCGTCTACACCCCCCAATCACCAACTTGATATAAGGCCTTTGACTAACAGTCCTCCCCCCAGCTATAATTGTTGGATGTCTTCCAACCTACCGCCTCCTCTTCAAGGCAAGCCCGGGGAACACACGCGCCAACTATTCACTGAAAGTGCCCTGTGATAATTCGGCTTCGAGCTCAGACCCTTCATCCGGTTCCAGCAATAGGGGGGGACGGGATAATTCGTATATCCAATTTAGCACATTCGGCTCCCCACATGGCAGCCGACATCTAAGTCGCGCTGACAAAATCACAGCGTCGTTGGAAGAACTAACTCCACATGGCAGAGCGACAGGTCCTCCAGCCACACCCATTGGGCAGGATCGTCCGGAATCTGCCATCTCCATCCCTTGCTGATCTGGTTTGTTTTCTTTTGTTTTTGTTTTGTCGTTCTGCCCACTGCCTCGAAAGGGCTAGAACATGTCTAATCTCGCCCGGCAAATTTTGTCGCATGACCCATGTATGGTATATATCTTGAGCGCAGGGCGTTGTGGAAGTTTGATGTATGAGATACCCCAGAGTTAACATATCATATTATGTATAAGCTATTAATATAATGTTAACATACTGCCTAACACTGATAGAAACCTTTTAGCCCAATGACTTTAGACTCATTATCAGACCAAGTATGTTCTAGCTTATGCTTAGGGGTAGTAAGGTCTATATACAACTAAACTGGAGGTTAGTTGCCGCGATCCACAAGGAATCAATCGGCAACCAACACTAAAAAAGAGGGTCAACAATTGGTTACCACCATTGGCCTTTCACAAAAAGAGGCTTATATGACCGGCCTTGACTACATTTATGGATCTTCGCCTGCTGATCGGCATGGAAACCGAGTCATGTTATTGGAGTGCATTACAAACCCCTTTTGGGACAGGATACTCAATTGGTAACGATTGCTTGTGAAGGATTTAAAACATAAGCTCATGCTGATCATTGTCTTAAGATGATGTACGCGGTATTATTGTATAAAGATGTCCAACTAGCCAGTTACACTGCCAATCTCATACAACCCACTTGAATGGGTCTTTATTCCCTGCTCATAGCTGGATCAGTATCTATATCGCCCTACATCTTTCTATTTACACGATTATCTAAATATAGCCCCATCTATGCCGACAGCCTACTTTGAAGCGCCAGAATCCGCTTCGTGCTCGCCTGGAATTCAGTCATGGATAACGTCCCTTTCTCCAAAGCCGCCACAATCTCATCAACGACCGCTTCTCCCTGAGTTGCATTCCTGCCTGAAGCAAGCAAGATATCAGCACCGGCCTTCGCAGCCAATACACCTCGTTGTCCATCGTTTCCAAAGCTTCTCAGCGAGCCAGCTTCAATGGCATCCGTGATGATAACACCCTTATAGCCGAGCCTCGTCCGCAGCTCATCTGTAGCCCACTTCCTGCTCAGGCCAGCAGGAAGCTTCGCGTCCATGGCAGGATATACAGCCCACGACGTCATGATCATGTCGATCCCGTTGGCAATGGCAGCATGATATGGCACCTCATCGACAGAGCGAAGCTCGGCCAAGGATGTATTGATCTTTATGGGGATGAGGTCGGTATTTTCACCCTTCTTTGCGGCGCCGAGGCCGGGGAAATGCTTCACAGTCGACAACACGCCGGCACGGCTTTGCGAGATGGCGAAGGCCGAACCACACTCGCTCACTATTTCGGAATTGTTGCCGAACGAGCGACCGAATTCATCGATGAAGTTGCCTTCCTCGCGATATATGTCTAGAACAGGCCCGAGGTTGGCGTTGAGGTGCTGTGCCTTTATAGCGGCTGCGGCGTCCTCACCGGCATCGCTAGCAGATTGCATCGGGGTTGAAGAGTCGCCAATCTGTCGGGCAGTCTGATCTGGGCCACCGGGAACACGGCGGACGGTGCCACCCTCTTGGTCGGTGGTGATGATCATTGGGTGGCCGTTGTAGGCGGGTGAGGCCTTGTAGAGGGACTGGAACATGTCCATAATTGCAGGCAGGTTAGAGTCGACATTCTCCTTGAAGATGATTAGACCGCCGACTTTGCCTTGTGAGGTGAGCTTGTATAGGCTCTCTGGGGGTGTAAGACCGGGATAGGAGTATATGACATGTTTGCCAGCTTGGACAGCGAGGTCAACAGTGGTCGCAGAGAGGGCTGGGACGGCAGCAATCGCCAGCTGGGCAAAGATGGTGAGCTTCATGGTGGTGGTGCGAGGTGATGGTCTGCTATGTTGTGTCAAGCGGGGAGTTTCTCGTTTATATTCATCTTGATTTCACGAAGACCAGCCTCAGAACATATTTTGAGCAAGTTCCATACATGCAACCATGTCGTGTCACGGTCTCGTATCATGCTGCACTGACATCACAGATCTTGCTGGTGCTGGCACCGTGCCATTGATGAATGGCACCCACTGTTCGTGTTAGAGCTTGCTGCAGCTCGTATACGAGAAATGATAACCGGACCGACCATGATAAGCTTTGATATAGCCCCTGACCCCCCACAATTCGCGGGGATCTTCAGGATGCCGATTCAGCAAGTGAGCAATGAGGTGGACTGCTGAGGATAAAGATAGAACAAGTCGAGTGACAAGTAAGGACGTGGGGAGAGAGGGAGTTTGTTGTTTAAGTGATCTAATTGGTTGTCTAGAGCGCGAGCTCAGTAAAGCGAAGAAACTAGATATATATAGAATGAAGAGAAGAATAAGAGGGGTATACAAAGTGATAAGCAAAACCATGGCAGATGGTGTCCAAAGTATTCAAACAAGAAGCAATGTAGGATAGGGGAAAATATGGTTAACGGGTGAATCGAATGAACGGGAAGGAGGAAGAATATATATGAGCGCACGTAGAACGATGAAGGGGATAAAATGAAGAGAGCAACAAAAAACAAAAGCTCCTTCAAAGCAAGAAAAGAGTAGAAGGGGAAGTATAGGATATCATAAGGCAAATCAACGAAAACATAGCAAAGCAAATCAAAATCAAGTAGCCACCAAGATGAAAATCCACCAATAAGAATTAGACAGTAAAACATTAAACAATAACCCCTCCTTTTTCTGAGCAGAGGAGAGTAGAGCGGTAGAAATAATTTTCCCCCGCCGTCAGTTATATAGCATAGCATAGCATGGTAAAGCATAGAGTGGTAGTCCAAATAGAGAGTAGTCATAGATCAAACAAAAAGAGATATATTATTTATAGTAAGCGGTAAGGTGAGTGGAGGAAAGCGTAAGGTGATGTTTAGATCATACCATCATCAACCTTGTCGTTCGTCGTTCTGGAAACTTCCTGCCAGGAGGATATCCCGAGCCATTTCCAGGTCCGGGTCCAGGCGCTAGTGATGAGTTATTCGCAAACTGATGCTGCGACGGGTGCTGTCTGTGTTGGTCGGGCCTTGGTCTAAGCGATGATGGATTCGTGGGTCGGTAGCGAGGGTCACCACGTCCGTTTTGTGGAGGACCAGCAAGCGGGGATGAAGCGTATGGTGGTCTTCTGTATCCTGGACCTGGACCTGGGCCTGGTTGGCCATGGGGGCCAACGGGGTGCATTGATAGTGGTGATGAAGGCGGGTGGCCATGGTAGTTGTGTGGAGGGTAACCGCCTGGTTGGCGCGGAGGAGGCATCATTCCTGCTGCCCGTCGGCCGTCACGCTCACAATATGCGCTGCCGTTCCATTCGAAGTAGTCACCATTCAAGACGATGTGGCAGGTTCGGCATTTGAAGCAGCCAGGGTGGAATTTCTGATTCTTCTTGGTGGAATTATCAGGTTGTGAGTCGATAATCTCCTCTGCTTCGAGACAGGGGCCCTCGATACCATGGCCGCATTCGGCGCAGAGGGTGCCGTTTAGTCTGTGATAATCTGCCGCGCAGTATGGGTGGTTGTCGAGGACGTAGAAGTCTGCTGTCTGGAAAGGGGAGTGGCAGGTATGGCAGACGAAGCAAGCCTTGTGGTAGCGACCTGTCAATCGGCCGTCGGCAGAAGAGACTGATTTCCCGGTAATGATGTCGCCGCATCCACGGCAGGGATGGCGTCGCTTTCCGGGCGTTGTGGATCGAGAGGGTGGAGGTTGTGATTGTGGTTCATCCTGTGGCGGAGGTACCTGTTGCGGCTGCTGCTGTAGTGGTTGTTGCTGTGGTTGTTCCTGTTGTTGTTGTGGTGGTTTTTGTTGTTCCATAGGGGGCGAAGGTAAGTTGGAGGGAGATGGGGAGCCTCGGAATGGGATATACTTTTTTGGAGCCGACTCAAGCGTTGGAGGAGCAGGGTATTCTTCCTCTGTCCTAGAAGGGCGCCTACTGGCTGGCGGATCCGAGAGTCGACCTTGCTGGAAGAGAGGGTCAGTTGGAGAGTCGAGATCGTAGGAGTACGGATCCGCATTGGGTCGAACTGGCGGCTCTTCCTCGAGAAGGCGTAGATGGTCGCCGTTATGCTTGTCTGATATGGCCGACTTGGGTTCCGAGACACTAGACGACTCTGAAGGCCTGCTTGAGAAGGAGCTAGTTGACGGCGCTTCTGAAGGCGAGGAGTTAGAGGAAGAGGTCGAGTCGTTGGTGCTATGGTATGGATCGCCGAGACCAAGTCCACTGGCGAAATTGGAGACAGAGAACTCCCTATCGACTCTGTACGCGGGCACAGATGGGCCGGGGCTGTCTGGTCGTTTGTCTGAGTAGTCCATATCCAAATGTTCGGATTTATTATCCACGTCCATCACGTCAGGAGACTTGGTCCTCGCAGTGAAGCCAAAATCTAAGCCTTCCATACCATCCAGTTGTCGTACTTTATCTTTGGGAGAGATATCACCTCCAAAGTCGTGTTCCCCATTACCATTATTATCATTATTAATATTACTGCCGAAATAAAACGGCTCTGAATTTCCGCTTGTAAACACGGGGCTCGCGGCAAGGCCAGTGATAGGCCCGGACGGGAGCGGAGGGATATCATCTCCAGACCTGCCGCGTGATGTCCCGGCTGGCGAAATTGGAGACGGAAGGCCATGCCCATTTCGGGAGCTGGCCATCGACATGCGCTGAAAGGTCTTGCTGTCTATCGAGGCCTCCCGCCTGTGTCTGTTGGCCGTGCCCGGGCGTGAACTTCGTCCTTCTGTCGAGGGAGACATGCAGCTACCATCAGAAGGTGAAGGGGAGGCGAATCCCCGGTGAGAGGAGACATTGGTGTTGATGGATGTAGTGAGCTTCTTAGCCTTCGATCCGCCCGCTGATGCTGGTCGCGGGAAGGGAGGGAAAGGCGAGTCTAGATTGGCGAGTCCATCGGGAACAGCGGCGGGTGATTGCGGTGGAACTGGACTGGTCTGGCTTCGCTGTGGCTTCTGGAATGGCGAGAGCGGGCTGATTGCTGCAAACCCTCCAGAGTGAGGGGACAGCTGAGCGCCATGCGAGAGAAAAGGTCGATCTAACATCGTCAGTTCATGCGCGATACCTTCTTGCACCCGGAAAAGGATATATCATACTGGCAGCTGTTGGATCTATCATCGGAGGTGGCACGCGGCCTAACCTGTTGAACAGCGATTCACGACTCAGGCTGCGTTTAGGCGGCGGGCCGTGTTCATTAAACTCTGATAGAGATGATTGCTTCTCGACCGGCGAACCTGCTACCTTGGAGCAAACATGCTCTCCCAGCAGAGTGAGCTCGACTTCCGCATGACAGTCGGAGCACTTGATCTTGGGCAGGAGGCCGTCCATCGTATCTACTAATCCCCCTCACCGTTCGTGGTAGCTGGTCAGGTTCACCGCATGCGTGGAGAGGAAGAGAAAGGCGTCTCCATCCGCTATTAATTCACTCTCCTTTCCGCCTGTCCGCCTAATGTTTATGATTGCGTGTATGTCTCTTGTAACGGAAATTGGATGTAGCCCACGGCTGTCCACGGTGGCTTATAGTGAAGCGAGATAGTAAATTAAATGATTGAGATTGAAATTAAGATCTAGCCCTTGGAAGTCAGCGTGTGCTGCTGGTAAACAAGAATAATTATGAAAACGGCGGTATACCTACCAGGGCGCACTGCAGCCAGGCGAGACCTACTCTTATGCTGTGGGAGGTGTGGGAGGTCCAGGGGCGGCCGGCGTCTGTTCTAGAAGCTGGGTGGGAGTAAAATCCAAGCAGGGACGGTGACCAGGATATGGAGAGACCAGGATTTGCCAACGTTTTGATAATCGGGCAGCGAGAAGCAAGACCGTGGTATGTTCGCGAGGAGATGTGATAGAGAAAAAGGGGGGCCGAGTCTGTATATGAAGTCGAAGATGTAAAAGAACAAACAAACATCCCCATCGTCTCCCTTTCGTCCTCCCTTTTCCCCTTTGGTCTCCTTTCGGCCCTCGAGAAAAAAGGAAGACGAAGAACAGGGTCACGTGTCATATCCCCTGCCATTTTTGGAGCAACGCTAGTCCATTTTAGGCAACGCTCCAGGCACTCTTTAGCCTAAAGCGGTAAGGTGCCAGGCCCGCTCACGTAACCTTAACTGACTCAGCATAAACTGGCCAATCAGAGCAGGTGACTTGCATTGCGCGCGCAAAGGGGTGGAGTCGGAGATCGCCAGGAACCCCCCTGAAGCCCAGAGAGAGGAAGAGAGGGAGAGACAAGGGCGGGAAAAAGGGGGTTAGCAGTTGGCCAGCACGGTATATTTTTATGGGCTTTTCCTGCAGGTCATGGTCACCCTAACGCGAAGCATATAAGCCAGGAGTCAAAACACAAGAATTCCATAAGCGAGAAATAGGACGGCCAATCGACAGTTCGAGATGGACGGCCCCGTGACAGCTAGATGGCGGCGGCTCTAAAAATCCTCTCGAGTTGTTTATATATAGATTGATAGGCTGTTGTTTCGTTGTGCTTGTAAATTGCATGAACTTGTGAGCCGTGCTATGAGGGCCTCCGTCAGCTTGATTGGACGCTGTTCTCACGTTAGTGGGGAGTCGTGAGTCGTGACGTGATGAGATAATCGGCAAGGCATTCAGCAATGCTTGTTAAAGGAACAAGGAACATGGATGGTATCTCGCCGTATATGCAAGCCTTTCCCGCAAGTCCACACTTTTGCTCGGAGCTTTTGCTGCCTCAGGTTGCGGTGTGCATTGAGACCATGCCTGGTGTTGCAATCCAATCCACCATCCGGGGCGACATGCCGCTGCGATCGACGACACCTATATTAAGTACGGAGTCAGCAATGGAGGTAAGTATAGATTTCGTGGGTACGATCATCGCAGAGTGACGAGTAACTAGGCACCAGTCACATGAAGACCCGGGTGTCGCGAGGTTGCACATACCACCGAGTCGCCCGGATAGTGTCCGCTAGTCCCAAAGATATACCTCTAGGATGATCTTTTTGATCAACGAGTACTCCGTGCGGTTACATCTGCAAGAGAAGACGAGGCAGAGAGGACGTCGTCTTCTTTGGATGAGGAACCCCAACTGCCGCTTTTGGGTGTCACATGATCAGAAACATCTTCTGATGGAATTTAGTTATTCCGTTTCCCGGTCATCCGAAAAGGGGAAGTCAAACTGCCTGCATCAAGTTTGACATCCAATTTGATGACAGACACGAAGGATGAAGATGCAAGCTGCAGGGATATCTGTCATGGATCTGTGCAATAACGGCTAACATTCCTCCACGAGGCTGTTGCACTTCCACAATCCTTAATTCAACCTGTACGCCGTACGTTGACGGCTTTATATTCACCCTTTTATTCCTGTTTTTTTTTCTCAGCAGTGGCTATTCATGAGCGTCCCACTAAGCTGATACTCCAGAAAGAAACATTCTGGACCAATGCTAGTTGGGGCCACCGCTCCCATTTTATATAGGACCAACTGTTACTAAGTATCATAGGAGGTCGAGACTAGCTGTTGCTGACGAATATGCATGAGAGTCTGCAGGTCATTGAGGACGCCTAACTGCCCGCTTACCAGCTTAAGATGCCCATTCTTAAATGTCAGGAGACAGCCGACGGCTTTCAAGGCACTGACGCAGGCTCGGGCCGATTCTGCTAGAATAGATCAGCTTCCATATCTTTGGCAGATGCTTGGCCTTCTCTGCTGTCGATAGCAAAATAGCACTCGCAAGCGGCCAGGTATATCGCAAGCACCCAACGAGCCCCAACTTGGCATACATTGCAACTCCACGGACATCTTTGTCGATGAACCTAGCCAAACATCGAGCCTCTAAGTCATTGAGGTTGGGTATGGGATAGCATCCCAGAGTCGCACAAACATGCCCCTACCAGACATCCTTCCGCACATCTGGAGTTGCGGCAAGGTCTGATGATCGGGGTGAACCTGAAGATGGCGGTATGATCCAAGATTACACCAGGCGAGTATCTAGCCAAAAGCGGGGAAAGCGGCAGGCTATCTTGTTCATGATTTGCATAAGCCGTTGGATGGTCAAAATTTAGTGGCTTTGGTCGAAGATGACTGCTCCACGTCGGAGGTTTTGAATTGGAGCACGCCGCTGGTTCTTAAGATAGAGCATATAAGCATCCTTAAGCCTAGAGTTTGAACCTGTGGGTTGAGTGTGCGCTGTCAAGAGGATCAGCGTATGTATGGTATATCCATGTCTGCTTCCATCTGTTTGGCTGCTAGGATGGTATAGTGGTCTCATTCAATAGGGATATACCGTACAGCACGTTGCCCTTAACAGCTGTACTTGATTTTGTGAGAGAAAGACAGTCATCCATCTATTCCTCTATGGTTATTTCCCCACACTACTCTCATGATCACTATTCGGGCTGGATACAGGGTTGTACGGTTACCAGTTATGCGCTGTGGCGTGTTGTCGAAAGCTAAATGCACGATGGAATCAAAACCCGTCGTTCACACCAGGCAAACGGTTCATTCTACCTCGCCGTTTACACTGATATATCGCTGTGTCAGTATCAACAGTGCTTCCTTGACGTTGGTGGCCGTTGACAGGTCTTGATCGCTAGCCAACCAACCTACGTTTTAATCTCGCCCGCAGTAACGATTCCGACCGACCCTGCATGCGACCGATTACCCGGCTTCTGTACTCCGTACGGGCGCATTCAAGTTTACACGGACGGATTATCTTCCTTTGATAGAACAATATTGAGAACATGGCGGTCGCGTGCAGTTCTATACTAGGCTGGTTATTAGTACTAGGTTGATTCGACGACGTTAGTTAATGAGTTTTCTAACGTTGTTGGCGGCTTAATATCTTCAAGCCCCCTTCAACGTCGTGCATAACGGTGGCGGCCACCTATCAGAGTCGCACTCCGTACGGGCAGGGTTTCAACTCGATCCCGCATCAACTGAGAGAATGGAAATTACTTCCAACCCCACCACGTTCGCTTGTTTCCGAAAAATCCATGGAGAAATGCATACATTATCGTATGACGACGCGCTCTATCGCCAATCACCCGCCAGCATGAGTTGGTACTTGATATCGACGGCCACCGCATATAAAAGGTGGTGGAGTGGAGGACGCTAGGTATGGACCGAAGACTGGTCGTCTGACCCGGCGAGAAGGACTGAGTTGTTTAAGCTGGAAACCCAAAAGACCTGCGATAACTAGGGGTTCTCGTGCTCCTCGTGGCCACAAGTTTTGCCCAGGTGATATCATATTTCGCCGTTGCCTAGGGACGATATGCTTAATATTTCCTCATGCGATCGAAAGATTAGTGGGTGCACTACGGATTCGCCGGTGGTACACCTTCAGATGCCTTCATACGATCTCTTGAGCCGTCTGAGCACAAGAGAGATTCTAGGTGCACTGATGTACCAATGTACTGATGTCCTTATCTTGCCACAAGCCTTGAGAGGCAGGTGGTATATAAGAGGGTCCTTATAATGGGGGGTAGGAGGCCGCTATGGTGGTTTATCTTCAACCATCTTTCCTAGTTGTTCATTTTAGCGAATGAAGCGTCTGAACTTGGTGGTTTTGTGTTGATTTGTGGCCTTTCTGATTTGCCGCGGTGAAATGCTATTTGCACGGCTGTGTGATGTCCTCCTGTTGGCAGGGCTAGTTGTTGGTGGTTATCCCCCCAAGCCGAAGAATTTGATCACTATCAAGTCTAAATCCCTCCCTGGTGCGACCATCACCTACAAAGAGGTTCCCGTGAGTGCTCATCGAGGCGCTCTCTCTCTCTCTCTCTCTCTATCCTGATATCAAGCATTATAGCCCTATATATCCTTACCCCCGTTCTAACAACTTGTTAAACAGAAAGGAGTCTGCGGCAATGGCAGGTCATACTCTGGCTACGTCAACTTCCCTCCCAACTCTATGCGTGAGGCCCCGCAGGGTTACCCGGTTCACATATATTTTTGGTACTTTGAGTCTCAAATAAAACCGGACACTGCCCCCCTGACAATCTACATTCAAGGAGGGCCAGGCGCAGGGTCACTGGTTGGACAATTTATCGAGAGTGGGCCATGTCGTATGAGTGATGACGGCCAGTCAACCTATGCGAATGAACATTCTTGGAACAAAGAGACGAACCTGCTATATATCGATCAACCGGTGCAAACCGGGTTCAGCTACGACGTGCTTACAAACGCCACGTTCGATCTAAAGACCAGCATATTCACCCCCGAAAGGCCTGATGATGAACCGAGTGATGATGGAACTCTTCTGTCGGGAACATTTAGCAGCGGAGATTCTAGTAAAACCGCAAATACTACTGTAAACGCCGCCAGACATATGTGGAATGTCCTTCAGGTATGGACACAAGAGTTCGACCCATACGCCTACAACAGGGGGAACGACAAAGTCTCCCTCTGGAGCGAGTCCTATGGTGGTCGATATAGCCCGGGGTTCATGGCATACTTTCTTGCACAGAACAAGCGTGTCCAAGCCGGCCTAGTAACCGGCACCGTCCTTCACCTAGATACGGCTGGAATCATCAACGGCTGCGTTGACTTTGTCTCCCAGCAACAGTCAAATGTTGCCTTTCCATATAACAGGAATACCTATGGAATAGAGGCAATCGATAAATCTGGCTATGACAATGCAATGCATGCCTATAGGAAGAAAGGAGGATGCCTGGATCAAATTCTAGAATGCCAGAAACTCGCTAAGCGTCTTGATCCCAATGCATACGGCCATGTCGATGAAGTCAATGAAATATGCCAAGCTGCGAACGACTACTGCATCATTGAGGTAGACGGCGTTTATGTCGATGGGTCTAAACGGGGTTATTTCGATATTGCCCAATGCCATCTTGACCCATTCCCTTCCAACAACTTTATGGGGTATCTGGCCAGACCTGAAGTCCAAGAGGCACTAGGTGTGCCCGTCAACTACACTGACCCATCTCATACCGTTGAGCATGTTTTCAACGTTACGGGAGACTACGCACGAAGCGATATGGGCGGACACCTAGCTGATATTGCCAGCCTGCTGGACTCCGGGGTGAAGGTTGCCATGGTATATGGCGATCGTGACTTTGCATGCAACTGGGTTGGCGCCGAGAATGTCAGTCTTGCAGTCGACTACAAGTACGCGAAGGATTTCCGGAATGCCGGATACACCGATGTTTTCACAGACGGCTCAAACGTCCCCACGGCTCAAGTCCGACAGCACGGCCTCTTCTCATTCACCCGCGTCTTCCAAGCCGGACACATGATGCTCGCCTATCAACCGCAGGTCGGTTATGAAATCTTCCGTCGCGCCACGTTGAATATGGACATTGCCACCGGCACGGTTCTTGAGGATCTTGAAAACTACGCTACGGAGGGAGAGGCCAACTCTACCCATACGGAGCCCGCGTTACCAACAGTTACTCCGACGTGCAACTTCTGGGCACTCGGAACGACGTGTTCGCAGAACCAGATAAAGGCGGTTCAGAACGGGGAAGCAAAGATTGTAAATAACATCATTGTGCATCCACCACAGGCGTCGGGTGAATGCCCCCAACCCAGCCGCGGGAGATGGGAGGATGACCATGGAGAACAACTGGTTCTTTTTTAACGAGAGACATGACTGTTATGAATGCGAGGATATACCATTGAAGCAATATGTGTTGTCAATTTTTACTCGGATCAGATGTGAAATCCTAGGTTATAGATGAAGGGCGCCTCTTCATAGGAAGGAGAAGGGCATGGGATTTACACCGGGAAACTTGGGAAGCAAGATATATGGTAGGGAATTGGAATAAACGGTTGCAATATTTGGCGGCTTAAGAGCTTCTATCTATATACCCCTTTGGACTGGATGGATTGTTATACATATTTCGGGCATTTCGGGATCATCAATACTTCTTTGTATATATTTTAAAATTCAACATGACAGACGACTGTGAGAAAATACATCATCAGCTACTGTGAACACTGTGTCCCCGTCCATCACCACCCTTTGTTATTAGAAAAACAAACATTAAAAAGCCGAATTGGCTTAGAATTCTGCTTAAAAAAAGTGATGCTAGGACTTTACAGGTCTCTCTATGGCAGCATTTAGTGTTGATCACAACTCATAAACCTGTGGGAGTTGAAACCAGTTTCCATCGCCCTAGATGGCTCTTGGTTCCATTACGAGGCCGGGTTTATCAATTGCCTCTCAGCCATGGCGAAGACACGGAGGGTTCGCCTCTATGGGGTCTTAAGGGAATAGTTCTTTCGTCCTGGTGGTTTCGCCATATGTACGAGTTCGCCCCTGAAAGCAAGTGTTCTCTTTGGCTGGTTTGCTGGTCCCAAGTCGTTGGTTCCCCGACGCCACGGCCACGGAGGTTAAACCAGCCCGGGCCTAGTCTGACGCACGAAATATCCGTAGGCGATGTTAAAAAACTGACAACCAAGACGGAATAGAGGTGTTCAGGAGGAGTTTTTCCATCAGGCCTTCATTTGAAGCCATGCTTTTGTCGGAGTTTCGTCCTCCATACCCTCTAGAGACCTTGTCTATTCCCTCGTTTCCGGATAATAGAGATATCACTCCCTAAACTGCCATCCAGGTCAAAGGAGCCTGGTCTCCTAGAAAGATCTTGCACCTTTATATTAAAGAGCCTCCCAATGGTTTATATGTCTTGGACAAGGCCTCTAGTAGAGGCTTGATATCATCTGGGTGCTAGCTGCCCCCGGTATCAAGTTTTCGAGGAGCCTATTAAATTTGAGCTAATGCAACCCCGTTTGGTAACGCGATGAACTGCTGGAAATACCCTGCGGCCTCCCGTCTACCAGACCATTCTAGGCAGTTATACACCGACTGACGTGCGTGTATATAAATACTATCCTCATTCGAGGTAGCACTTTACGCTATATCGGGGAATATGTGTCCAGTTTGATGAAGGTCGCGGTAGACGATGACTATTTTATTTGCCATAGAGAAAAGTTAGATTGATACTAATCTCATGTCACGTCAATATCCACGTTGGAGTAAACAGACTTACAGCTTCGTATCCTGAGACGAGGATACGTGTGGAGGAAGAATATGCGGTTTATCCTGGCTAAAGGCGAAGCAGCTATATACCACTCGTTGAGAGAGGTTTGATTAACATATAACAGTTGATGTACCGAGAATCACAGAACCATCAAAGCCATGAAAGAGTTTGCTTGCTGCTCCCCCACGCTAAGAAGGGTGAGGGTTTAGAGCTTTGAGACTGTCCTGTGTTATTGATATCTTGCACATCTTGATATCACCGTGAACACTCACACACTTCTTCACTTGGTCCCGTCACATCCAAAACTCCTCGGAGCAGAAGATGGGCTCTCGGCTCGCACCCATCACCATGGCGGATCTACCAAGCCAGCTCAATGTGACTGTTGTCGACTCGCTAAGTCAGGTCACAGGCCTCCTGGCGGATCTGAGGGAACTTGATATGGACCCCCTACAGTTATTCGTCGAATTCAAAGGTATCAACGTTGGCCGCCACGGCTCCCTGTCGCTCATCTCGATCTACGTTCTCTCCGAGGAAAAAATCTATCTCATTAACATCCATATACTTGGAATGAGAGCTTTCTACACCCAAGACTCCACCGGCACCACGCTGAAATCCATTCTTGAATGCCCTATTCTCCCTAAAGCCGCATTCGACATTCGCAATGCTTCAGATGTGCTATTCAGCCAGTACAACATCACACTTGCAGGTTTCCATGATATCCAGCTTATGGAATTAGCTGCGAGAAACGATTCAAAACAATTTCTTCGAGGGTTAGCTACGTGTGTTCGCAATGACAGCCCCCTGTCCGAAGAGGATAAATCTCAGTGGCGGCTTAACAACGAAGTTGGGAAAGTAATATTTTGTCCTGAAAAGGGGGCTCGACCTATCGTCGTCAATAAGGCCCTGACGGAGAGTCCTCCCTCGGCCAGAATTATTAACTACTGTGCACACTCTATTGCAATACTCCCTAAATTATACGACACTTACAACAGGAAACTGAGTCAAAACGAGGGTTTCTGGCAACCTCAATTGCGTCGCGCCATTGGAGATCGAGTCGACCTTACAAAAGATCCAGAGTTCAATGTGCATGATAGACGTAACGCCTATGGGCCTTGGGATGACGAGATGATCTATAAGGAAATGGAGGACTGGGATCTCGCAAACTCATTGAGACCTCCAAGAATACGTGGGAGCAGGACTATCTCGGAGGGATCAACAGCTGCCCCTATAGTGCTCTGAAGTTTCCGTTAGCCAAGAAGATACCAGGAGATTGGAATGCTTTTTTGGACCTAATATGCGCGTTTAGAAAATAAAACCCGGAGAAATTGCTAAGATAAAGGTATTTTATTGCTTTGGATGGTAAATGGGTCAAGCTGATGTCACTGAAACGATTTCTTGTCAGTTCCTGCAAAGAATTTACCTACACTCGCTTCAAACTGAAAACAAGCATTAAAAAGAGTTCTAGGTAAAGAAGAGGGCGATTAGCTAGCAACTACGGAGTACATTGTAAAGGAATAAATATGAGGAGATATTAAGGGGTTTTAGCAACCAAGTTTTCAACTTGTGCCTACAGAGGCTTCTCACTTCTAGCTATTTACTAGTATCTCAGCATTTCACACGCAAGTATAAAAACACCATTCCCTCCATAACCTGATAAACAATGCATTATTACTTCAAACCCCTTCCCCAGCAGACATGGCAACCAGGAACCCAATAAGTGTTCTGGTACCGTCATGTCGAGGGAACGAGTTAATTAGTCTGCGTCATATATGCCCAATCCCTGCAGTAAGTCCTGCACTTTGCGCATGTTTTCTTCACTATCAACATAAACGGCCCCTATAAGTGCTTTGACGACTGACGCCATGGAGGCCTCCGAGATATTTCCACCCCGGCGATCTTTCGTATAAACGTATCGCCCAAGCCCGATTTCAAACCCGATACTGGCGATTTTGGCTTGAATACTGATGCTAGGGGGCACCCGGAGGGGTTTATACGATGTTCCTGTATCATACGCAGTGTACGTAACTGCTACCTCGATCACTGTAGCTCCAAGCTGGGCCAAATTGGTATTTCCGGGAGGGAACTCAGCTGTGCCAGGGAGATGCATCGCGATATAGGGGAGTTCAGGGTCGTCCTGGAAGGTGTAGTCCAGGGCTTTTTCTATGACTTTAAGTTCATCTTCTGGCAATCCGATGGGCATGGTCTCGATGTCTTTCGACTAGGTGCAAAGTAAGAGAAAGACAATGTATTAAAAGTAGGATTCAAATAGTTGAAGTTTGGTATAGAGATGAATTTGAAGGAAGATAGAGAACTGAACGAGGTAGGAGACTGAAGATATATTTATAGGCAACGAATGGGTGGCCCTTGGGGAGATAGTCTGGACAGTTTCCCTAGTGATTCTACTAGTAGATAAGTTCACACTAAGGGAGACAGAAACACATGGTAGTCACGAATAGCCATTGCCCTCAGTTCATAGGTATAATTCCATGAGTCGACAGTCAGTTGAGAGCCTCAAGTTCACATATAGACTATAATTCAAGGCTTTCTGTAGCACCATAGTAACTATAGTTTTGAATGGAATACATCCAGCAACATGGCTGATATTGAAAGAGACAATTGGGTTGACAAACATTCTCATAAAGTGTCCATTACTTCACATGATGTAGACAGTAGCTTCCTTGATATTTCAAGACAGTGTGTTGAAACAGCACTTTATGACTTTCGAACCAATTCATAGTGGGGGTGCAGCAGCGGTTGGGTCGCCTTAACAAAATAGCACCACAATCCTGGGGAGACATGTTAATTATATCCCTCAGACAATGATAAGCCTAATGCAGTCATCGAAATCTGGACTTTATCCATATTTTTGTTGCTATCAAGGTAGACAGCTCCGATAAGGGCTTCAACAGTTGTCGCCATGGAGCCAGGCGAAATAACTCCACCCTGGCTGTTGTTCCCATAGATATATTGCCCGAGATTATTCCTAACACCAACTCCTGCGAGGTTGGTATTATTCGTGTTGCGGCCAAGAATAGCAGAGATTCTGCCTATTATCAAACATCAGCTATAATGTCCAACAAATTCGGGCGATACTCTATTTACCTCGTGCCATTCCCCTTAGATAGCCTTCTGAAAGAAGGGACAGTCGAATCGCCGCATCTCCAACCTGGGCCAAACTTCTGTTTCCAGCGGCATAAGAACCCGCGCCAGGGAGACTCAAAGCTTGGTAAGGTAGATTTTTGTCCTCAAAGGTGTAATTCAGCAGGCCTTCCACCGCTTCAGTTCGTCGTTCTTTAGATAATTGCGCCATGTTATTTGATACTTGAGCTTCTCTAGCTAGGTTGGAAGAAATATGGAGATGTCTGAATGATAACGGGATGCCCATGGAAGGGAGCTGAATTTGTGGGAGAGAAAGATGAAGAACGAAAAGTGCTGGAGAATTTTGAGGCCATATTCATTTTTCATGTCAAATTCGTGGCCATTGGAGGAAGAATTTTCACCGTTTCGGGAACTTCCGATTCGCGAGCAGGCTAAAAATTTAGCTAGCACTTTTTGCAGAGCCGTATTGGCTATGGGTTGCAAATGTATGTATCCAAGGGCGAGGCAGTGATATCGAGATGAAAAAGTTGATTTAATAGATACTCCCCCAGAGGTGTCCGTTGCTTCACTCAGTATAAGTACAGAACTGGGCACTATCCTGATGAAAGGGTGTTCCAATTAGGCATTTTTGTTGCCTGTCCCTTCAATGTAGCTCAGTATCACCAAAGTCTAGTAACTATATTCTAGTTACCTTTACTCCGTAAAAGTGCATCAGATGAAGGCTATGCCGGCGGGGCGGGAGATATATTTAATCTGCCCAAGATACCACACAAGGAGTGACATCTTGGATCTTCAACTCTGTGTGATTTCTATCACCGTTTTTCAGGATCACTAGAGGGCGACCCTCCGTCACTCGGGAGAAAACTTCGACTTCGACTGAGCAAGCGTCAAACTAGACCCAGCCAGTGACCAGATTATCTCGACAACCGGTCAAATGTAGATCACGAGAACAAGCCATCAAACAATCTGAAGTGACGGCCGATAAGTCGTACCATGTACGCCAAGGTAGACGACTGAGATGTAGTGATCGGTTGACATGAAGGACCAGGGGTGATAGTAATAATTCAAGGGAGCGAGCAGAGAAAAGGCAGCCTGCAGAAGTAGATGTTGTACAACTCAGCAGATGAGCCATCATAAATATACATCGTTGAATGAAGATCAACGGAGATTCCTCGGATCGCACAGGGGTTCAACTAGCCATGTCACTCTGCTGGTATATGCGGGCTGCTGCTCATGCATATAGGCGATATCGGCTCGTCGGGAGGTTGACAAACACGGACGAGTGAATTACCGGCCAGGTCCCCCACGCCTGCAGCCTGCACGTCTTGCTGCACTATCGTGAACAGTGAGAGAGTCCTGAGTTGTCACGGCCTGCAGGGTGTAAAGACGAGAACGAGCAACCTCAAGCCGGTAAAACGAAGATACCCAACTGCTAACTTCTCACTCGCATCACACCGTCAGTCAGGCAGCAGAATAAACGGGCGGGAACCAACCGAGGAGAAAGACGGCGTGAAGTTTGGGATGCAACTAGCCAGCATCTCACTAGTTAGTGCCTGCATATCAAGCCACCAAAAGCACCCCGCCAATGGGCCTGAGGCCTCTTCTCTCTATCTTCTATCGATTATCCCGACGAGGGGCAAAGCGCTGCTCTCGTGAGCGCTTCAGCTCGACGTTCTCACGCAGCCTGCCGTGCGATATGCGGCGAGTCGTGGAGACCTGAGGGATAATGCAATAATGGCTGCGTCGGTGGAGCAAAATAATGCAAGACGAAAAGCGAGCGGCCTATGGGCTCATGTCACAATTAATAATGAAGTCCTTTGAACAAGGAGCGAGGAAGATTATCCTGATCTCTCCGTGGTGGAGTTTTGGTGGGCTTTTTTTTCTCCAAAATTAGCCGGGGGTGGAAGGTTATAAAAAGACCGCTTCTCGTCCCGCCCTTTTTTCTTTCCCCTCCCCCTTTTCTCTTCTTCTCTCTCACCCACAACAAAGACAAACAGCAAGATCAGTCAAGTTCAGCTTCAAAGCACCCAAAAACCCTTCATCAAAACACCTCTTCAGGCTTCTGGAGACGTCAATTCCAACCTCTTCGTCCTTCTCGCCCGATCACTTCTTCCTTTTTAGAAGCTGATCAGTCAATACCGCCAAAACGTTTTCCAACCTTCTGCCATCGTGAGTCTCTCTTTGCTCTACTCCTTGAGATGGAAGAATCATGGCTGGATGATGGCTGTAGCAAATGGCTGACTGGCTCTCTGACAGGTCGCACCACCCGTTTAACGGAAGCCGACGCTCATCCGCTCGTGGAGGGGCATCGGACTCTCCCCATACCAAGTAAATCTATTTTACCAGTTGAACCATCACATCTGGAGAAGTTCTTCTGCTCCGAGAGTCCTCATCCCGCCAAATCTCTATAAACGCATTCTTCAATCCTGTCAAAAGCTCGCCCAATTGAACAATGGCTCCACACGCGGATGCAGCTGCCAATGGCTCTGTTAACGGGTCGGCCCCCAACGCCGGATCTGATCTCTTCAAGGTCGAATCTCCCAACGTCGTCTACACCGACAACGAGATCAACACCAAGTATGTCTACCGTACGACTGCGGTGTCCAAGTCCGAGGAAGGTAAGTTCGTTGCTACCCCCAAGGAGACCGTGTATGACTTCAAGGTCGACCGCAAGGTCAGCAAGACCGGTGTCATGCTTATCGGTTTGGGTGGAAACAACGGATCTACCGTCACGGCCGGTATCATTGCCAATCGTCGTGGCTTGACCTGGGATACTCGAGAGGGAAAGCGTTCTGCCAACTACTATGGCTCCCTCGTCATGGGTTCCACCGTCAAACTCGGCACTGACGCCAAGTCTGGAGAAGAGATCAGTATTCCCTTCCAGAACATGCTTCCCATGGTCCACCCCAATGACCTCGTTGTTGGCGGTTGGGACATCAGCGGCATGAACCTTGCCGATGCCATGGACCGTGCAAAGGTCCTCGAGCCAACTCTCAAGGAGCTGGTTCGTGAGGAGATGGCCGCTATCAAGCCGCTTCCAAGTGTCTACTATCCTGATTTCATTGCTGCTAATCAGGAGGAGCGTGCCGATAACGTCCTCCCTGGCTCCAAGGCAAGCTGGGAACATGTCGAGAAGATCCAAAAGGATATTCGGTTAGTCAATTGTACCTATGATGTACTTGTGAGGGATGTATCAGAGTACTAATATATGAGTAGTGACTTCAAAGCCGCCAATGGGCTCGACAAGGTCCTTCTCATGTGGACTGCCAACACCGAGCGATATGCCGATGTCATTGCAGGCGTCAACGACACCGCCGACAACCTCGTCAAGGCTATCAAGGAGGGTCACGCAGAAGTCTCCCCATCCACCGTCTTCGCCGTGGCCTCCATCCTCGAGAACGCCCCATTCATCAACGGTTCTCCCCAGAACACCTTTGTTCCCGGAGCCATCGAGTTCGCCCAGAAGCACGGCGCCTTCATTGGCGGAGATGACTTCAAGTCCGGCCAAACCAAGATGAAATCCGCCCTCGTTGACTTTTTGATCAGCGCAGGTATTAAACTCACCTCCATTGCCAGTTACAACCATCTCGGAAACAACGACGGCATGAACCTGAGCTCCCACAAACAGTTCCGATCCAAGGAGATCTCCAAATCCAATGTCGTTGATGACATGGTTGCTGCCAACTCTGTGCTATACAAGGAGGGCGAACACCCAGATCACACCGTTGTGATCAAGTATATGCCTGCTGTCGGTGACAACAAGCGTGCTCTCGACGAGTACTACGCCGAGATCTTCATGGGCGGTCACCAGACCATCAGCATCTTCAACGTCTGTGAAGACTCACTCCTCGCCGCTCCTCTGATCATTGACCTTGTCGTCATTGCTGAGATGATGACTCGTGTGAGCTGGAAGGCCAACGAGGGCGAGGAGTACAAGGGCTTCCACAGCGTCCTTTCCATCCTCAGCTACATGTTGAAGGTATTTATCCCTTTTCTCCTTTCTCTTCGGTTTCCCCTTATCTAATGCTGTATAGGCCCCATTGACCCCTACCGGAACTCCTGTCGTCAATGCTCTCGCTAAGCAACGTTCTGCCGTCACCAACATCTTCCGTGCCTGCGTTGGCTTGCAGCCAGAGTCCGACATGACTCTTGAGCACAAGCTCTTCTAAACGAGTCACCAACTTGGTATCCCTCGATTCTTTGTAAACCCCGGTTTTATTCAGATGAAGGGTATCTACTCTGAAAAGGGGTGAAGATGTGGTTAATGTTTTCGGGTTATTCTACTTGTTTATGTTACTAGTTGCAATTGCAACGTCCATTCATTTAGTAAGGCCTAGCAGCCTCCCTGAGAAAGGGCTATCAAACAAATTGAAATATCATTTTATCGAACTTTTCGTCGTTTCTCATTTTGCTTATGTGATGTTAGACGTCCGAAAGGGGTAATCAGGGAGGGGCGGTTCAACTTCAACTTCAACTTCAACGTCAACTTCAACTTCCACCTCGATTTCAATTTCTACGTATCAAAGAACTTCTAACTCTACTCTCAACGCAAAAAAGTACCGATGGCAGCTAACTCGAGGATAGAAGACTACTTTCCCGTCACGGCTGGAGCCTCTTCTAAAAGAAAACATGATACCCTCGACCATGGCCAGAACGACAACACTGGCTCAGAAGCAAACTCCGAATCGAAGCTTCACAATTACAGCAAGGTCATATCCCTAGGAGATCTCACTCCCGGCCCGAAGAAAGTCACATTCGACGCTAGAATCGTTAATATTTACAACCAGGTGGACAAATATTTCGATGAGAGCACAGGGATGGCCACCGGACGGGGAACGAAGAAAGGTAAACGCTCCAAGGGGGATAACGATGCAGGGGCAGGGGAGCAGCGAGCAAAGGGGTACTTGAAGCTGAGTGTAAAGGATGATCTTGGTTGCATCCTGGTATCTACTGTCACTCCCTATGATATACTTTTCACCGTTAACCATAACATCTAGGTTAAGCTATGGTATGCAGATGTGGCCTATGAGCTACATCTAGGACAATTAATCTCGATATGGACACCACATATTTCCCCAAATAAACGAGCGCCGAGCAGTGCCAACAATACCGGCCAGGCTTCTGCTTCCCTCGTAAAGCCTACGCCCCCGCCTCTGCAGCTGGAGAATTATCCCTTCAAACTGATCACAAGCATCTTCCCAGAGAGGGATGGGGGATGCGGTATCAGAATACGTGAACGCGATGATATGGGCATTATTGGCGTTATTCCATTAGGATATAGCAATCCATTTGCATATGATTCCATCTCTGACGCCCCGAAGAAACATGAACTCGGTAGACCGACCAAGGTCTTAGGGTATGTTTATGGTATTGGGCCAGTTCGAGAAAGTATGCCTCCTCTTCCTACTTTATTTTTAGCCATCTTCCCTCACCTTTACGCATCCATGCTTACACTCATACTCATTTTAGCAGGTGATTTCCACAAACCAACTATCGACATAGGTATAACCGATGGAACTAGCAAAGCCAGCCTCGGCCTATATGGAGAAATGATAAGATCTGCAATGAAATGGATACCTAATTCCACTATCCTGCTGATATCCAATGCAAGTTGGAAGCCTGGCTCAAGGCTTTATATAAAAGCAATCTCTTTAATAGAGGTAAATCCTGATATTGTCGAGGCGAAAGGGTTGAGGGAACTCGCAGCACAGAGGGCTGTACATGTCAACCCTCCTTTCCCGACTAACTGTATGTAGTACCTATTGAGTAGCTCGTCGAGCAGTTTATGACGTTAGAGTTGATATCCATTCTTGAACAGTGTTTGACATCGATGAGTTTGAAAGCTCAGTTCAAAAAATCAAGTTCACCCTTGCGGATATAGATGAGTTGTGAGAGAAATTCCTTGCATTCGCAAATGCTTTTGCATCTACTAATGATTACTCTGCAGTGCTGGGTCTACGCGTAGTGGTGCGCAGAGACTACCTTTGGCTTTGGAATGTACACAAAGCTAATCCTTTTCCCTCCAGAGTTCATGGGATATATCTCTTTGGTGCTTCTAGATATAAATCTGGCATCTCTTTACAAGCATAAATCCCTATTCTGCGCTGAGTGGTGAGCTTCCTAACTGATGCAAAAGCGATCAGGAGCTTCTGACGTGTTTGATGGTTAGCTGCAAGGTGCCCATGTTCTCGAATTGCAAGACTGCTCGATGTGGGCAATGTGAAGAAGACGTTGAGTTGCGGCTTAATCCGCAGATAGTGAGTTTACTCCTGTTCCCGAAACTTTTTGGATATAACCATGGCACTATCTAGTTTCTTCTACCTTGAAGAAGAATGGATATTCCAACACTATATCTACCACTAAAAGTCGAGGAGTGAAGTGCAGTTGGGCAACTCCCACCCACACATGTTACTTACAGTCTGAATATTCATAGATTGGCTCAATTGTTGATGAAACGGGAATGATATCCTGCTTTCTCCCTATGTACAACAATGCAACCAAATCCGATGCTCTCCTTAATACGGCCGGCCAAATGACCAAAACCAAACATATGAAACGAAAAGGAATATCCCCATTGTTATGGTCAGCAAATGCAATGCAAGAACTTCTCGGGTGTGATATCGCAGATTTACTAGAGGACCATGGCGATGACTCAGACGAAAAGTTGATATCTCTTCGACTGCTTGAGGCAAGATTGATGTATTCCCGTATCACAATATTGTTTGGATGGTGCTCCACTAACCAGAAACTGGCCATTTGCAAGGTGATCAAATGAATCCCTTTATATCTTTATGCTGATATCCTTTAGCGACCATTAGAGATGGGACGATTAGACTCCTATATCAGAAGCCTATTTATTATATAGTGTTCGGGTTTATTGTTATAATAATAATTAATCCGTATATCGTTATAATGGTCTATTCAAACACACCTCGGGGGTAAACGTCATGAATATCCCGCGTATTTGGGACTATCCCGGGAACAAAACTCAGCGCTTGGCTATAACTCCCCCCTCTACCCCTTTCCGCTTTCAAAATCGGGGCGCGTCTAACTTTCTCCAGTGCCTCGATCCTTGCCGCGATACTCAATAACCTCTCTTCTTCCCATGACAATCCCATAAGTTCCATACCAACCGGCACACCAATAGGGGTGTTTCGAGATCCGCCTTTTGAAAATCCAGCTGGTATGGTAATCACAGGGTTCCCCGTCAGAGCTGCCAGTATTCCATTTCTACCATATTGGTTTCTGGAGCCCAGTTTGACGGGTAAATTTTGTTGTTGAGGGTATATCAGGGCATCCAGGTTGTGGGAGGCAAATGTTTGCTTTACTGAAAGCCTTAGGGCGTTGATAGAGAGCTGGTTTTGAGCGTAGGAGATGTCTTGTGGAGAGGAGATGAGTGCAGCTTTTATAAAGCCGTATTGATGTGGTATTACCAGGAATGAAGGGTCATCTTCACTGATCTTGGTATAAATATCGGTTAATGTGTGTGGCGGATCTTGTCCGTCTGCTCCCCAAGATAGTAGACCCCTTTGATGATGGAGATTTTGGAAGTAGGAGTCAACCATTTCTCGGTATTCGTACGCCTGGAGATCCAAGTTCAGGATTGCGGTGGAATTATAGATCGATTCGGTGATGGGTACCATAATGGCTCCTGCATCTTCAAGTTTGGAGACCATAGCATCCACTGCCTCGTTCACCGGTGTTGTTTCCGGGTTGTCAGTGCGGTTAAAAAGCCCTGTCAGTACCCCGAATCGAATTCCTTTCAGGTCACTATTCTTATAAAGACCCTCATCCGGAGCTAGGCTGTCAGTATAATCCAGCCCTCGAACATGACGCGGTCTTGAAGCCGTCATATTATCCCTCCCGTCATACCAACCATCGCTTCCCATCGTCATAACGTTCAAGCTAACAGCCAAATCCCAAACACACCTTGCAATTGGGCCAACAGTGTCCTGCGTATACGAAACCGGAAGCACGCCCGCACGCGAAATCAGACCCTGCGTAGGCCTCAAGCTAAACAAACTATTCGCACTCGCCGGGCTGCGTATTGAATTCACTGTATCGGTGCCTAAGCCAAAAACAGCAAATGATGCCGCTACCGCAGCTCCGGTTCCTCCTGAGCTGCCGCCAGGTGTACGTGATAAGTCGTAGGGGTTAAGAGTTTGACCACCGAGAGAAGAGACAGTTAAGCCTTCAAGCGCCATTTCGTGCATGTTTGTTTTCCCTAGTATCACCGCACCGGCATCACGTAGGGCTTTGACAACAGGTGCATCATGAAGTGGAGGTGTTGAATTAGACAGTGCTGCACAGCCTCCTGTAGTAGAGACATTGGCCGTGTCGAAGTTGTCCTTTAGAAGGATGGGGATGCAGAACAGAGGCGGCAGTGACGAGTCGAAAGTCGATGCATTGCTGACGGAGGTTTGATCATTATGGGTATCATTGCCATCAGTCTGGGTGCTTTCATTCAACACTTGTAGAAGTCGTTCATCCAGTCCATCAGCAACCGATAATGAGTCGACATCAAGGCTTATTATAGCATTTATCAGCGGGTTGTAGGTTTCTATCTGGTTCAGGAACGCAGTCACTACCTCGCGACATGTTATTCTATCCTCTTTGACTGTGACATTTGAGTACAGAGCTTGATGTACTGATTGGATTGTTGCTTCGGTTGGGTCAAAACGAGGTCTATCCGGTGAACTGGAGAAGAGTGACCCGGGGATGAAAAGTTCTGATATCGAGTGTAGAGCTGCCCAACTCGGGAGAATCGAGTCGTAGAATACTCGCATTTGTCATGTACTTGGTAGAGGTATAACGCTGTACCTGTCTGATATCGAAATAAATTGTGCTGGTGAAGAATGGAGCGAATGAAGTTATCTCGGGCACTTTCATAATTACTTGTGGCGTCGAGATATTCAACTAGTCGAATTGCCGAAAACACCGAAGGGCCACCAGATGAAACACGAACACAACCATCTAACGTGGACTAAAACTAGTGTGTTGCACGAATATATGAAGAACTCCCGGCTGACGTGGAGGATGAGGCAGTTCGAGTGGAAAATTTCGAACTCCCACAAGGACAATTTGTACTTCTGAAGCCATGGCTCCTTCAGGCCGAACTGCAGACAGCGTTACAATTCAACCTCCATTATGTATATGTATGGAGTATTTGATTATCAGATATACGTGCGATAGAAGCTATCTTCAAGCTCTAGCCTAAGAAAGACAAAACAAGGGGGGAATCGGACATAATAGAGGGACATAAAGTAAGGCAAAAAAAGGGACGGACCAGTAGACGGACATGATAAAGAAAAGTGGAGAGAGAGAAAAACAGAGACGAAAGACAGAGAGTAAAGTACTATTATGCCGTGTGAATCCTGAACCAGGTCAATGGCATGTCTGTTGGGATCGAGTGGCATCAAACGCGCCATGCCGTGATAACTTAACTCCGCCATTTGAACACTATGCTAACCACCGCTCGGAATCCGTTCGCCACGCATCAGAAAGAAAGAAAAAGGGTAAAAACAAAGGAAGAGTAGAATTAGAATAACGCCATTTAATCATCTGACTTCTTGCCGGATAGATGGAATCGCCAACTCCGTCGCTTGTCCTTCTTATCACATTTGGAAGAATCATCGAGATCCGAGTGGTCAGTGACGGAGTATGAGTTTGGAGAAGGCGTGCGCGACCGGGGCCTCAACATGCGCTCTGTGAGGGATTGATGTTGATGATGCCCGGGGGAATGCACTTCCAGACTCGTCTGGCTTTGAGTGGGTGATGTCTGCGCTGGAGGAGGGGAAACGGGGTTTGTGACCTTTGGAGTAGACACCTGAGACTCATCGATGACTGTGGTTGTATCTGGGTTTGACGTTATTGGTTGAGAAGTGACTTGCTTCATTGGAGTGGTTTCGTCAGATCCGGGTGGGAGAGAGGCGGTAGAGCTTTGGGCGCTTTCGCTTGCGCTTCCTGGAATGCGCCGCTTCTTTTTTAACTTGTTCGTTTGTCTTTCTTCCCTCTTCTCACTTTGGGGACTGGTCCAGGTGAAAAGAGAAGCTAGCTTGCGCTCTTTAGTTGGAGTGGTCACTGCCTTTGGGGTTGTGGGGTCCATTATCGGTGGAGGTGGAGCATCAATGTGCATTGGCGGCTGGGATCTTTGAGCAGGCTGAACGGATGGAGCGGGCTGGGCAACTTGGCCGGCTGGTCCAGTCTGGGCTGGTGGAATAAGGGATTGAATAGGCTGGACAGCGGGAGACGTTCGAGCTGGCTCAGCGGGTTTGGCGGATTCAATAGGTTGGGCAGGTTGCACAGGTTGAGCATTCTGAATAGCCTCGTCAGGCTTAACAGAGTGAATAGGTAAAGCGGGAGCAAGCTGAGGCGGTTGGACGTGAGCAGGTTGCTCAGGCTGAGAAGGCCCGACACCCTCCACGGGCTGAGTGGACTCGACATTCTGGACAGGTAGAGGAACCTGGGCTGCTTCAATTGCAGTCACAGGAGCGGTCTCAGTCGCAGTCGCAGTCGCAGAAGCAGTCTCAGTTACAGGAGCAGGAGCAGTATCTGCAGCCGCTGCCACAAAGGGACTATTCTCAGGCTGCTGCAGCGGCGTCTCGGGCTGTTCAACTAATCTGGAAGTTTCATGCTCCTGGGGAGTTCTGCTAGGAGATCTTGACGCCTGTAAGGACTGCGGGGCAGGAGACAAATTTGCAGACGGTGGTGTAGCTGGGGGTTGCTGTCGAGTGAATGTATTCGGTGGTGAAAATCCACCAGCTCTCTTCGACGGAACAGTGTTGCTGCGATGAATGCCAATACCACCGCCAATCGCATTCGAACTAGGTGTCGTTGGACTTGCGACGTTTCCGTTGGAGTTTTTCGAGTGTCGCGAGGAGATTGACATGTTCCTACGGAGAGCTTCATATTTCCTCAAGCTATCTGCACCTCCACTGGCGTTGGATGCGGATCGTCTGATGGTAGTTTTCTGAAGCTGAGGATACATTCCTCCCTGTATGTTTTTGACGGTCTGTGCATCTGCTGCGGTGCCTGTCATGCCGAACAGGAAGTTATCCTGGTTTTCAATGAGGAAGACCATCACGTCCTGGCTCAGTTTGTATTCCTGAGGAGACATGTCGTGGGATGGATGGGAGAGCATGCCGGGCTGGAAGATGGCTGCGAGATTGGCGGCAGTCATGCGGTTAAGGTCAGACTTGGACGCGAAGACGGTCAAGAGGTCGAGAATGTAGAGAAGCAGCTGGCGGTTCAGTGGTGGTAGCTCCTTGATGAGCTGTTGATATGTCGCAACTGCTGCATCCCTGTCAAATCCATGTTCCTTGTCTACCTGGGCGGCTGCCTCTTCACCATCTGGCCTCCCTTGTCGATGTCTCAGTGGATCCCTGAAGCGCTCATAAAATTCCAGGGGCACGATCGGTTCAGGGAGCTGGTTGAGGTATCGGCGAAGGACGTTTGCGGCATCGTGGACGGTATAGCCAGTCCAGTCTAACCCCTTTCCAAACCGGTCAGGTGAGTTGAAGATTTCTTGGAGGTCCTTGATGCGCTTAGCAGAACCACTTAATCGGAAGATGCCCTCAACGTCGGTCGCTGTGAGGTTAAAGGTAGCTGTCAGTATCTACAAGAAGGAGGAGAGAAAAGAAAAAAGCAAAACATCATGAAAATCATACCTTTTTCCTTCAAGAAGACCCCGCATTTTGCCACTACAATAGGGACGTAGCCGTATATGAAGCTCTTGCCATCATCACCAGTAAGAGATATAGCCACGTTGGCATATTTGATGCTCACGTTCAGCGGGATGCCAAATATTCCAGGTGTTTGCGAAGCTAGCACTTGTAATATGACACGTTAGCAATCTTTACATGTAGAAAGCGTCGTTAAAAAGCAGGACAAGAGATCAGATAAGATCTAGAGAGCTTTGACAAAGAGTATCAAGAGTATTTGAAGAGCATACCGGAATCATCCTTCTTTGTGCTTCGCTTGAACTGTCTCCACCAGCCAGCAAGATCTCGCTTAGAGGGAGGAGAGTGTGCAGTGCTATTGAGCAGGGAAGAAGATGACTCCTGCGCGCTGGCTGTAGAAGACTGGACTGAGGCCTGGTATGCCGGCAGCTGTGAATGCGAGTGCGCCTGGTTGTTGGCCATGATCAAACCAGGGCGAGACCCAGACAGTAATGAAATCGTGCAGGGAGCTTTTGTCTTCTTTCCTCTCTCTCTCTCTCTCTCTCTCTCTCTCTCTCTCTCTCTCTCAGCAGGTTGGTGTTTCTAATCCAGACGCGCCCAAGATATCAGTTTTGCAGGTGGCGGGAGGAGTGAGAAAGCAGGCTGGAAACAGCGACAGGCTCAGCACCAGAGGTAAGCAACGACTGAGACAGACAGAGTCGAGTGTGTAAAAGAGGGCGAACAAGCGAGCAGTATCTAGATAAGCAGCAGCCTTCTCATAGACGTTGGTTCTTGTTGCGAAGGAGGGGGGGCGATGGGCCTGGCCGTTGTGGCTGGACGGACGGTCTCAGGTCTCGAGACTAGTGAAAAGCAGGCCCTGCTGATGGGTTCTCGGGGGGCGAATTAACACGATAGCGAGAGGCAGCTATATCCAGCGACGACTTGGGTGATAGAAGGCTTTCGTGGTCTTGAGTTCTCGGGTCGAAAGGGGGAGGATTTGTCCGTGTTTCGGTGGTTTGTCGCCGCCCTTGATCGAGAGGGAGCGTCGCGAGGCGAAAAGGAAGAAGGGAAAACGAGGGAGAAGAAGAAGCCAACCCAACAGCGTCTTGAGATGCAAGCCGGTCTTCCCTTTTAATTTGGGGGCCAGAAGAAGATTAAAAGAAAGGGGATGCAAGGGGGTCGATGGGAGTTCCTGGTCGAGAAAAACCCCCTTGAAGATGTTCCTCCCAGTGCGGTTTAGCCCTTTTGACTCTCTCTCTCTGCTTTCTCTGGCTAA
>JANTQJ010000170.1:0-23787 GCA_032989685.1 Arthroderma sp. PD_2
GACGATGGATATCCCCGAACTCAACGCCCGATTCATCAGCACGGCCAAGCCAGATGACAGTGAAACTCGACTGCCAACACCCAACGCCGAGAACTGCCTCCAACCCCGTCCTTGCAAACGCGACTATATCGTTCTTCTATGCTCCCATAAAAGCCGTGATGCCCGATGCGGCATATCAGCACCACTCATAAAGCGAGAGCTTCAGCGGCACCTCCGCCCCCTCGGCCTGCTGCGTGACGAGGACGACCAGCGTCCCGGCGGCGTGGGCATATTCTTCGTCTCGCATGTAGGCGGCCACAAGTTTGCAGCTAATGTTTTGATATATCGGAGGGTGGATGAGCAGTTGATTTGGCTTGCGAGGATCCGGCCAGAGCACTGCGAGGGGATCGTCAAGCATACGATAGTCAATGGCAAAGTGGTTCGTCCGGAGAGCCGGCTGAGGGGCGGGTTTGATAGGAAACAGGGGTTGACCAGCTGGTGATATACAACATATGCTCTGCATATCCTCCTTTCGTTCAGCTATGTATCCATTCACTCCGCCAACTAGCCATTACTTGGGATCAATGGGCGCAGTCAACCCACAGCGGGAGAGTGCAACTTGCGTTCACCCGATTCTGTGATACTATTTGAGAGCATGAGAGGGGAGGGAAGAGATGACAAGCCAACTTGGTCCTCTCATCAGTCTGGCGTTTGATGGATGGTTAAGACAATGGCATGCTTGATGCCCACCTGAAGATAATGAGCTGCAACAGTAATACGAATAATTATATCTCTATCATATTATATATTCAATGTAGTTATTCTACCTTTATGCTGCCATAGCATCAACCTCCACCTCGACCATCATCTCGTGATTGATGAAACCATTCTGAACAACTAACATGGTCGCTGCAGTCCCTATCTCTGCGTCCCCGTTGCTGGAATTGTTATTCTGATCACCGAATATCTCCGTGAATGCTTCACCAACTGCACCGCAATATTCATGTCTGCCGACGAACATGCGTACTCGCACAACGCTCTGCACCCCATTTCCTCCTAGACCGTCAACGGCGCGTAGGCATTCTCTAAATGCCGCGATGGTTTGCTGCTTTGCGTCGCCAGGGAAGAGAACTTGTGGTGGTTCAGAGGCAGATGAAGCCTTGTTGGGATTGACGGCCGTGGTGCCAGAGATGAAGATATGTTGGCCGTGGCGGACACCGCGGTAGTAGCCGATTATCTGCTCGAAGTGAGATGGCGTTTTATAGAAGGTCTTTTGGCTGGTGGGGGACGGTTTAGAAACTGCCCCTGACGGCTGTTGGGAGGCCATTTTTTCTTAATAGAGTCCCGATAAATTGGTATATTGATATATTAGAAGTAAAAGGCTGATGAACACTCTATCTCAGCTGCGCGACTTGAGCGGGTTTATATATATTATCTACCAGCTACTGACTCACGTCTTTATACGAACATTGAAGAAAGGTGAAGCATTAGCTATGTGGATACAGCGTGATGGCGAATAGAAATCAACTACAGGCGAATATATCAACACCAACAATTAACAAGATAAACTCAATTGCTCGTATCTAACTCTATCATGTCTTCGCAAAGATATCAACAACGTTCCTAAACAGAGTGTCAACGCTAGGTAAGGCAAACGACGGCCCAACATCAAATACATCAGTCAGGCTCTTACTCTCCGTCGTGCCGGCTATGGCTTGATCCTCTGATGGCCGACCGCTTGCCTCATTGGAGAGCATTCGGTACGAACCGAAGATATCCTCCAGCCCGCTCTTACGAGGGACGGCGGACTCAGCGAATGTGGAATCTAGACGGACAGAGGCTGCACCTGACGTCGCTCGATGTATGCAAGCGGATGAATCGACGATTATGTACTCGCCTGTCTTACGATCAGGGAGGAGGGCGACCGGGGCCTGTTCTAGAGTAGACTGAAACACCGGTGATGGTGACTCGGTGTTGAAGATGGCGAATTGTAAGTAATTTTTCCTCTTTCGTTTGCCCGTTGTTTCATTGAGTTTGGTCGAAGTGTAGGAGAAACAGATTGCAAATGTGCGGTTGCGGGGGTTTATGGCGAGGAGAGACTGGGATTTGCTACCAGGTTTGCTACCGGCTTTTCCTGGGCTGATGCAGGAGAGGATTCGATCAGACACTGTGTCCCAGACGCAGATGGTGTCGGAGAATATTATCATGTGTCGATCGAGGAAGCCACAGCCTTGTGGAGAGCCATTGTATAGGCCCTCGCGTTGGAGGTGGATGTGGCCGGTTTCAGGGTCAAGGAGGTAGACGAGCTGGCCGCAAGAGGCGCTTGACCAACATACGGCAAGGGTGGAGCCATCTTCGGAAAAGCTCAGAGAGGCCGTGGGCTCGGTGGTGGGTGTTTCCAGTGGTATGGCATGCGAGCATTGCCAGGACTTAACCGGTGCATTGTTCCCTCCACGGCTGCTCATTTTCCGCGACCTGTTGCTGTCGGGAACCCACAATCTTAGGAATCCGTCAGAGCCTACGGTAGCGAACATATACCCATGAGGATGCGCGGCGAGGTCAAGTATTGACACTGCCTTGCCCGAGGTAGAGGTGTGTGGTGAATTGACACGAGACACAAGTTCCCATTCCGCAGAATGCTCGTTCCAGTGCCAGAACTTGAAATGAATTTCCCGCGTTGCCTTGCGGTCCAAATGTTCGACGCCCGGGTATAGGATGTTCACGTCGTCTTGGTATTGCCGCCATTCGTCGACTGAAGCGAGCCATGCACCATCGGAGGACATCTGGATGAATTTGATATCTGGGGTAGTTAGCTTAGTTCCCTGTGGGCCTACGTTGAGAACCGATACGTTGGTGCGGGCTAGGGCTTGACGGTAGACTTGTTGGCTGGAGCGCATATCGAAGGTTTGGAGGTATGATGCAATGGGTGTATCATGTCCTAGCGACGTAGATACGGGAACAAGGAGATGATCGGTGTATAGCGGGTGGACGAGTGCTGGCAGCCGGGCTACTGGTGGTTCGGCTTTGGCCTTATCCACTGCTCGATGCTCGGGTTTTTGTGTCGAGTCATTGTCGCGGATCAGTAGCCCGTTCACACTGGCAATTGGTTTCAGTTCAGATGTCGTTAGGACCATGGTAGAATTGTCCTCGAGTTTCACGGCGTAACTGCTGCCTTTGGGGGACACTACTATATTGCAGATTGGAGAGGAAAGATGGGGCAGGAACTGCTTGCGTCCAGTGTCCAGTTGCCAGAGAACTAAGACGGTCTCTAAACCACCGGATATGAGATAGTTCCCTATACATTTGTTAGCACATGTTGACGGTATGATTATCTTTAAGGAAACGGGTAAATACCATCTTTCGACCATCGAATCGTCTTGACAGGCCCGCGATGCCAATGAAGTTTATGCGATGACAACCCAGCCTCAGCCATACGAGGTTTCTCGAGCCCCTGGAGCGTATTCAATATATCGTTATACACGACAAAAGATCCCCCATCCTCTCCCAATGCCATATCAATCGCTATTCCCGCACCCCCCTTCGCAGTGGCCGTCTCGGCAGCCTCACGCACATCGAAACAAGTCGGCATAACAGGTAGCTGCACTTCACGCCATGTGTATTCTAGTCCCTGTATGCCGTCATCGCCCTCCGCGTCTCTAGTCCGGTGACCAACTATAAGGATATCGCCGGCCGCTGCGACAATCGCAGCACCACCTGCAGCGAGCCTGAAATCATTGATAGGCGTGGTGGTCGATAATAGGGCAGCACTGTGCGACTGGTCCTTACTCGACTTATCAAACACGATAGCCGATATCTCACGCATCCCACTCTTCTGTCCGAGCGCAAATATGACTGCCCTCTCAGTCTCTTCCTTTGTATCATCAACTTGCGTTTGTCCGACCTGGATGGATAAGACCGGGTCTGGAAGCAGTACGCTTTGCAGTTGCTCTCCCGTCGTCCAATTCCATTCAATCACCTCACCGTGGTGGTTCGAGACGTACACTATCTCTTCGTCGACGGGGGAGAGCACGCAGCCGGTGATGCGCGAGGCGTTGCGGGATGAGAGGGAGCGGACGGCACGCGAGGTCGACATGGAGTAAACCTGGACAGCAGATTCAAGCGCCAGAAGTATATGGCTAGAGATATGTTAGTGTTGTAACAACGACCAGGCTCCCATATCTGCTAGACTCTAGACTCACTTCTCGTCTGTAGAAAATACAGGATCCAGGTCTAGTAGACGGCCGCCGGACTGGGGCGACAACCGCCAGCGATCCATGGTCTTTTTCTGCACAAGCGATTTCTCCTCGCTCTTTACAATGATACCGCCTTGCTTATTCTTCTTCGACGACTTCTTAGACGACTTCTTCGACGCCTTTGGGGATTCCTTGAGAGATGGAGAAGCGGGAGGGCCATCTTCGATTCTACGGCGTTTGATGCGCTGCCGGTCTCGAGTCGGTTTCTCGCTCTGCGCCTCTTCTGGCCGTCTAACCCTCTTTTCCGTCATCCCGAGAGCAATTGGGTATCCCAGCAGCTTCTTCTGCTCTTCTTCGTCTTCTTTTCTATATTTCCCAAGCGAAAGCTATAAAAAAAAAGTTTCCCTCCAAAATTTCTTTTACTAATATTATGTAATCTTTAAGGATGAATAATTATCCGGATGACTAAATAATTACTCCCAAAAAGGAAAGGCCTGGTCTCGTGATCTTGATTTTTTTGTTTCCAAAAACTTCAAGACGAAGAAAAGGAAGAAGAAGAAGCAGTTTGAAGACGCAGTTTTTACGAGTTACGCGGTTCTTACGGCACTACACTTGGGAGTCAGGACGAGACAGCCGCCAGCATGATCATCCCAGTCCGTTGTTTCTCGTGTGGAAAGGTAAGCCAGACAAGAGAAGCCATCTTGATGAACGAGCTTCCAATTGACGAGTGCCTTCATTCTAGGTGGTTGGAGACCTGTGGGAGCGATATCTACGACTTCTAGACGACGGTGTCCCTGACGGGTATGCAGCATCCCTTCTGCGTTGACACCGAGAGAGAGAGAACTAACCAGGTGTAACAAGTGACGCGATGGACCAGCTCGGCTGCAAGCGATACTGTTGCCGAAGAATGTTGATGACACACGTCGACTTGATCGAGAAGCTACTCAGGTATGTTTCGACTCGGGACTGTGTATAAGACCAAGGAAAGAAGGCTGGAAATGCTGATGTCGATGTCATAGATACAACCCGGCCGAGCGAGACCGTGCGAAGACCAACCTGTAGTTCCAGCGAGTAGGCTGTAGAAAGATCGAACCAGGAAGGCAACTGAAACTGTACAATGAAAGATGGAAACGTCTACCGGAACCCGCGCCACGGCTGGGGAGGATGTGATGTGAGATGTGGATGTGTGAGATGTCGACGAAGAAGCGCCTCGATATTGTACGAGTTATGTGGTATGGGGTTAGTTCTATGGAGGGGAGGACATGCGCGGGTCCCCGGGTGTTCAGGACTCCTCCAACTGTTGGCGAACACGCAGAGCGGCCTGACTCGTCGATGATGCCCTTCTTCCCTTGGGGCCCAGAAGGGACGAGGACCAGATGGATTGCGACGGACGAGATGGCGAAAGCACCAGGCGCTTAAATATGTGGATATACTGGACGAGAGAGAGAGAGACAGAGACCTCATCAACTAGTCATGTTTGTTATCTTTAGTCTCAAGCAAACGACAAGTTTATCTTTAGCTACTCCTTACTACTCCCATCCCTGTAACATCCCTTGCATCTTCTCCCCTTAAACCCTCCAAGCCCCAACCAGGATCGCAGGAAGTCCCCGATTGATATACACATTAGTACTAGACGAAGGGAGAAGAAGAAAAAACTCTGCCACGGTCGTCTTATTGAGCTCTCCAGCCACTCATTGACCGGCCTTATTGATGCGAGCGCGAGGGATGGCTGCAGCGGTCGCGATGTTCTGACTGGCGGGCCTTCCAAGTCGCCTTTTTTTTTTTTCGCCCAGCGCCTAGATCCATGCCCGGCGCTGAAGACAAAGCCCAACTTTCCATCTTTCAGCTATACCAGAGAGTGCACAGAGATAGAGAGAAGACAGAAAGTCGGAGCTGAGGACTCGCATCTGTACCACTGGCATCCTTACTCCGGTCTTAACGAGCTATTCGGGGTCTTTGGAAGGTCGAGATAATAGGGGAGAAAAAGCCCCAGGTCGCATCGCATTCCGCCTTAGTTGCTTTGCCGGCCCCCACGGTTGTCCAAACTCCATAAAACAGCTGTCAATAGAAAAGTCATCTTCGGCCTATGGAAGACGGTGGATGCTGACCGCTCACTGCTTCTTCGTGAGTCTGCTCCCGTCTAGACGTCTTCGCGCGCTTGTTGGGTTCTGACCGTTCCTCTTTTTTAGTCCTTTCGACCTGCTGCTCGATCCATGACGCTGGCCTGATTTCTACTCCTCCAGATATATTTATATATATATATATACTTGGAGTATACTCATGCATTGAAGACATTCGGAGAAAAGGGATTAATATAGATACATCGCTCTTCTGCTATGATCGCACTCCAAAGCCAGGCCTCCGTGTCGCCTCGATCTACTTCCATCTTCTCATCTTCGCCCGATGCCTCGAGCCCTCTAAGGTCTACCCAGCGATCTCCTCTCATGTGCGTTGAAGCCTTCGTCCTTGCTCTTCTCTCCTGGAATACTCTCCCAAAATACTACTGCGCATCGCTGACTGACTGACCGTCCAGGCCTGTTACCAATCCCCCCTCACACGACCCGTCTCAGGCGGCAGACCATCCCCATCCCGCCGACGAACAGCAGGGGACAAGAAAGTCCAAATCGCGGTCGAATACACCCACACTCAATCTCACCAATGGAGATGGCAGACGGAGCCTGAGTGGAAGTCCTTCTAGTTTGAAGAAGGCCTCGCCTCGCCCGGAGGAAACGCGGGACCTGAGTGTAAACAACTCTTTTTTGACTTCGATGCTATAGTCCGAAATGCTGACGATATCTATAGCTTCAGACCAGCGAGGAACAACTGCGGAGGGATGACTTGGATGATGAGGAACCGGAACCTCAATCGGTCATACACGCTCCAGTCGGCTTTGACGGATTTGTAAGAACATATCTTCATTCTGTTTGCACAGGGCCATGCTAATTATGCTTTATCAATCAGACCGTGGAATCACCGGCTCCATCTACCACATCATCTAACCAGAGATCAGACGTGACCATCACCGTCCCTCGAAGCGAATCAAGGGTTAGAAACTCGCTCCGTTGTCTCGGCGTGGGAATTATAAAACTAATACCTTCATGTCACAGAAATCAGGAGCAAGTCCCATCTCACCTCCTCCGATAACCACCTCCATCGCACCATCGGGATACTCCGAACTAAACACACCCAGAGCACAAACACTCCAAGAAATCGAAAATTTTAAACGAACACCCCATCAATTGAATTTAGACGGTAGGCGGTTCTTTTTATATTTTTTATCCTGTCATGCCTAGTGTTCGCAGCTAACAATGATGTGTAGACATACCAGAAACCTCAGACACGGAACAGAGCCAGGACGGACACTATGATGATGGTGAACAGCCAAGAGGTGTCTGGACCAAGACCAAGTCGACTCTCCCCGACAGTGACATGGAACTCAGCGCACTGCGAACCGCGTTATCAGAATGCTGGACCCTCTGCAACACCCTCGCCAACCTAAGCTATAACCACCGAGAACGCCTATTCAACTTTGGCGGGAAGGACGATATGCAAGAACAGGCGTGGAAGACGTGTTGGAAGCTATGTCAGAACTTATACGAGACTCGCGACGACGACCATTCAACCCAGGTTCGGCCCACGCTGGACATGTGTCGGGATTTCTGCCAGGCGCTATTCGAAGTACGGCTAAAGGAGAATGAGGTCGCTGATTCTGTTCTGAGAGTGAGCTTCGAGCTAAACAACCATCTATACAACACCCATGATCGAAACCTCCCCGAGGCGTTCCGAGAGCGCACACTAGACTTTTATATCACCCTTTGTCACCGTCTGATGAAGCAACGGACACGGCTGACAGAAGAAACCGACTCCTTACTGCGGGCATGTTGGTCTCTTGCGGAGATGCTCTTCAGCCTACGGCAGGGTAAACGCGAAGGCAAGGCCCCCGACGACGAGCTCCTCGGCTCTGCCGTCCAAGCCTGCTGGGAACTATGCGACCTTTTCCGCGAGGGCTGGACTCAAGTCCGTCCTGACCGTGGCACTCCCCGCCCCAGCCAGACCACATTCACCCAGGCCTTCTACCAGGCCAAACGGGCTGAATATCCCGCCGAAGACACAGATACCGACAGCGACAGTCTTCTCGGCCTGCAGAACCCAGAAACACCCACAACCATATTCGACGATACTGCCACTACCGTATCGCCGGATCAAGCACCCATACCTAACATCATGGTACTTGGCTTCGATAACCCGCCCCATCACCCACGCTGGTCCAGCAACTCCTCTACCCTATCCGGGTACTCACGCACATCAAGCCAGACAGCCTCATCAACACACACGGTCAAATCGCCTGGTGAGGACCAGAACCTCACCTCTCTGAAACTCCTCCTCGTCCGAGCAGCGATGAACAACGGTTTCCAACGCGGCGGCTCCGAGACCCTACCCACCTTCGTGAAAACGCTCTCATCAGATTCCTTCGGCTCCTTACCTTGGCAGATGTCATTGCTAGTCAACTATAAGAAACTCATAACCGCTGACCCGGGATTCAGGTCCGTCCCACCACCGACCAGGGCGAGTGCAGTAGACGTCGCTAGCGCGGTGCAGGCCATGGTCCAATATAACAGCCAGTACGAGTGGTTGTTGGATCTATACCGCCTAGTGTTTGGCTTCTATGCCGACGATGCAGTCAATACGAGTGGAATGGTTATTCAGTCGTGATCTTTTTTCTTGTATCTGTCTTGATAAATTGTTGGGAGCTTTTTTTGCTCGTTTACCGATGTTCACTTTTGGCTACCTGCTTCTAATACCCTTTTTATCTTACTCCGTATATATATATCTATATATCTCTCTTGGCTTATCCGGTCTTCTATCTCATCTCCTATTCATCTTCCATTTTCCATCTACGGTCGTCCCCATTGCTTTTTTTTTTTTCGCAGTCCTTTGGCGAATATTTTCTCCCCCTCTCACCCACACGCTGGAGAAACTGGAGATAGATGTCGAACGGTGTACTTTACGGGCTCCGCATCAAATTTCCTTACCCTCAATCACCTTCCGCATCCCTTCCGTTTCTCCCCTTCCTTCCACTCCACTGCGTACTCCTACCTGCATACAGAAGTCCACCTCTACTCCATCCGGATACCCTCCTTCTCTCCCATATGCATAAAAATCAGTCTGTGGGCTGCTCCACAGGTCCGCTGATCCATCCCCTTGCACCCACAATTTAGTTCCACTGTTGGTGTTGTATATGTAGCCTCATGCCTGTCTCTTATCGTTCATCCATGCTTATGTCTATTCTTCTATATTTTCTCTAAGAAGACCCCCCTTTGGACTTAGTTAATACTTTGATCTAAATTCTTTGGCACCTAAATTTCTGGCCATGGAGGCGACATCTACTTTCCCATCATCCCATCAAAACAGACGTGCGGATAAGCGGCTGAGATAAACACTTTTAGTTTCGGCTTCGAGCTAGGGGCAACGCAAAAAGCTTAGTGTGATGTCATCTCACATCTTGGTTTGTTTCTTGGTTCGAAGCCTAAAACTCTGACAGGCTTCATCTTCGCGGTTGGACGAGCGCAAGATGGCCTGCTCCATCATACAAACAGCCCATCTCCCCATTAAGATTAATTTTAATATAACAGCAGGGAAGAGTGGTTTATCACTGGAGTTTAGTCAGACGCCTCTAACTTATCACAGGCGTTGCTCGGCGGCCGTCACGTCACGGTACTCCACTGCCGCAACCATCGAGAACCACATGTGTATGGATGCACATTTCTCTGTGGCGGCTAATGAAAAATGCAGAATTTGCATCTTGACCGAGGATGTCAGGTCCGGAGCACGCCCGGGCCTGAGCGAGGTCAGCAGTCTGCCAGTGCGCCAGCCTTGAGGTGGATATAACAATCAATCGCTGTTCATGGATCGCTGGTCTCTTAAGGCACCGGGCTGCGAAGATCGATTGTTTTGAACACTACGAGGCTGAGCTACCCATTACTGCCTAGTCTAAAAGGCTAACAGTCGGCAGTCAGAGAGCACCGCAGATATCTTGCTTTTCTCCCCCATGTTTCCCTCTCTCCCCATGGGAACAAAATGCGGCAAGGCCAAAATACCCATATACAAAATTTTCTTTCAAAACTTGTTGAACCAGCGGTTCATCCTTCGGTCGCCACGCCATCTGACAGTGCTTGGCGATTTATATGGGCTCCTCTGTATACCATATGGGCCCAATAAAATGCGCGCAGCTGCTAGGTACCTGTGGAATCGATGGCTCCGCCCATATAGCTTCCGGTGGAGAAGAAAGGGGGAAACCATCCCACGGTTTGACATACGCTGACAAAGATGCAGGCGTTTCGAGGTCCATATATAATAGATGGGGCCATCTTCTATCCTTATGTTTTGACAATATATCACAACCTCTTATCAACCACTTGGTTTGAGACCTTCCATCTAATGATAGATAGAAGTCATTGCAATCCATAACTGAATCTGCCCAACATGGCGGAGGTACCATCATTTGGAGGAATGTCGGGGCAGAAGCTGTCGCGGAGTGTATCTACCATCGCGACATGCGGCTTCTTGTTGTTCGGATACGATCGTAAGTTGACCACCATTCCCCCCTTTCCGAACGCGCAATCAACGGTTGCATCGTTGCTAACATAAAGGTTCCAATAGAGGGTGTGATGGCTGGAATCATCAGTGCCATGCCCTTTAACACTGTCTTCCCAGAGACCAAGGATAACCCAACAAACCAAGGCTTTGTCACTGCGATTTACGAAATAGGTATGTTTATCATCTTAACTGACGAAAGGAGAAATGGCTGCTAATGCAATGTTGTAGGATGTCTTATGGGTGCAGTCTGTATAATATGGGCCGGTGATATGATCGGCCGCCGCAAGTCTATCATCATCGGAGCTATCATCATGGCCTGCGGTGCTATCATTCAGGTCACTAGCTTCGTTGGTCATCAGCCTTACGCCCAGTTTATCATCGGTCGAATTATTACAGGTGTTGGAAACGGAATCAACACTTCCACTATTCCAACCTATCAAGCTGAATGTTCGCACACGTCAAACCGAGGTCTCCTCATCTGTATTGAGGGAGCCACCATCGCTTTCGGTACATTGATCGCCTACTGGATTGACTACGGTGCCTCATTTGGCTCTGGTGACTTCTCCTGGAGGTTCCCTATCGCTTTCCAGATTGTATTCTCGATCGTCATGGTCCTCGGTATGCTCTGGCTCCCCGAGTCTCCACGATGGCTCTGTATGAGAGATCGTGCGGATGAGGGCGAGAGGGTTATTGCTGCGCTCCACGGAGTCGAAGTCAACACCCCCTTGGTCCAGGCTGAGAAGGCTGCCGTTATGGAATCCATCAGGGCGTCTGGCGAGGTTGGAAAGCCCACCCCTCTCTCCGTCGTGTTCACTGGTGGAAAGACTCAGCATCGTCGCCGCATGTTCCTCGGTGTTTTCGGTCAGATTGCCCAGCAGCTATCAGGTAAGATTCTCTTCTCCGCCATCTCAACTTCGACAGCCGCTAATTTTGAAACACTATAGGTTGCAATGCCATCATCTATTTCTTCCCCGTCCTCTTCGAAAAATCCATCGGTGTGGACCACAACATGGCAACCCTTCTTGGTGGTGTTAACATGATTGTGTATTCCATCTTTGCGACCACATCCTGGTTTTTGATTGAGAGAGCTGGAAGACGCAAGCTATTCTTGTACGGTGCCGCCGGCCAGGCAATCTCCATGACGATCACTTTCGGATGTTTGATCCCAAACACCCCGTCCGCCGCTAAGGGTGCCGCCGTCGGTCTGTTCACGTACATTGCCAGTTTCGGCGCTACCTGGCTCCCATTGCCATGGCTGTACGCTGCTGAGATCTCCCCTATCAAAACCCGTGCAAAGGCAAACGCACTTTCGACATGTTCCAACTGGCTATTCAACTTCTTCATCGTCATGATCACGCCCGTAATGCTTGACGGCATCGGCTGGGGAACGTATCTCTTCTTCGCGATTATCAACGTCTGCTTCCTCCCGATCATCTATTTCTTCTATCCCGAAACCGCCAAGCGCAGCCTTGAGGAGATTGATATCATCTTTGCCAAGGGCTTTACCGAGAACAAGAACTATGTCCAGGCCGCCAAAGAGCTACCTTACCTCACCGAGGAGGAAATCAGCAGAATGGATGCGGAATATGGACATAAGACCCCAGAGACTGATTCCCCACCAAATGAGAAGACCAGCGATGCCGACCAATAAGGAGTCCTGGAAGATGATCGGGCGCAGAGTCGCTTGGGAGAAGCAGCAGCAGTTGGTGGTCTATCCCTGGTGGACGACGCGAGTATTGATTAATTTGGCCAGTTTTCGAAAAAGCCAGCCATGTGTTCACTTTTTTTTTCTTACCCAGTTTCTGGTATAGACTATCAGGTCTGATTGAAATCACTGCGTTCATGCCAGTTAACCTGAAAATAGCCTATTGTCTCTTTGTGATATAGTAGTAGTTATAATCGGATAGACCAAAAGAACCAGTCAAAACATTATCTCACATAGTCTTCTCGGCCTCGGTAATTCTTCGGTATTTCGTATTTCCTACCCCACATACCGACATCGCGGCAGCTCGTATACAAAGCCGCGTGGGTAGCATGCATATATATCAACATCAACATCAATAAGACCTGAGGGTGCAGAGTAGAGCGTTGATAAGTAATAGATAAGAGACTCCATTAGCAGAGCGCATCATGTCCTTTGATTCAATCCCGATCCTCGACCTCTCGGCAGCCCGAGACCTCACAACGAAGCCCGGCTTTCTCGATGCTCTACGCCATGCGTTGCTGGAAGTCGGCTTCCTTTATATCAAGAACACCGGCATCGATGACCAGTTGATCCAGGACGTCATCACGGAAGGGAAGAATTTTTTTGACCTCCCGGCTGAGAAGAAACTGGAGGTAGAGATGAAGAACGCCCCCAGCTTCCTCGGTATGCCCTTTAATTGTAGCGTTGTGAGAGAACGTCAATCATAAGGGTCGTTTTGGCTTATCGAATTCCTAGACCGGAATAATCACTTGGAATAGGATCTGTTATTCGCTGACTTGAGGTTACATGGGCAGGATATAATAGACTGGGCGGTGAAATCACTCGCTTCAAGACCGACTGGAGAGAACAGATCGATCTCTCTACTAACCATCCCATACCTGGACCATCTGATCCGCTATACCATAACTTATTAGCACCCAACCAGTGGCCGGATGCGTCTGTCATTCCTCGTTTCCGTCCAGTATACGAAGAATATATGGAGAAAATGGGTGCTATCAGCATGGAATTCATTTCTTTAGTTGCAGAAGCAATCGGCCTACCAGCCAATGCCTTTGATCGGTTCTTCGACAAACATCAGCAACATAAATTGAAGATAGTCAAGTATCCTGATCTGCAGGAGTTAGGGGTTGAGGGTGAAGCGCAGGGTGTTGGCCCCCATAAGGACAGCATGCTCACAAGCTTCCTGCTTCAGGCAACGAAACATCGCGGCCTGCAGGTTCAGAACCACCAGGGAGAATGGATCGATTGCCCTCCCATAGATGGTACACTTGTTGTAGCCATGGGACAGGGCCTGGAGGCTATCACTCAGGGGGTTTGCCAGAGGTGAGTCTGGCCATCGATGGCGCAGCTACTTTGATATACGACCTAACTCTGTCTTGATATCAAGTACAACCCATCGGGTCCTAAGCCCAGCTCGGGGAACAGGAGCCCGATTCAGTGTCCCCTTCTTCCAGGGCGTGAGTTACGATGCCACATTCGAGAGCATGGATGTACCAGAGCAAGTCAAAAAGCTTAGACAAGAAGTCATTGAGAAGAATGGTATCCGTCAGGATGATATTGAATTCACATTTTCTAAGGGCCGTTGGGGTCATTTGGGAGAAGCGACGCTGATGAACCGTATTAAGAGCCATCCAGATGTCGGGGAACGTTTTGTGAGTACTATATCGTAAATAATTTTTACCATTCAGACAGTCAATGGCTAATTGGGATGTTTAGTACCCGACCCTTCTACAGCAGATTCGAGAGGAACAGGCAAGAAATAACCAGGTATCCGAAACACCTCAGGGGCTCAAGGTTCAATCATGATCAACGGTTCGGCTGCCACTTTTTAAGCCATTAGATTGCGCATATATCGTAGTCTATATACAACTAAGATAATTCTGGTGTTTTTCTTTCATAATAATCTCAAAGGTCTTGATGTTAATGTCAATTAGTAGCCCATTTACTTTCAGTACTTATTCCTTCTTCAGGCCGATCTTTCCGATACTCCTTAGGCCCCACATGCTTAACCCAACAATCATCACAGCGGCGCCGAATGAGATCCAATATGTAGCTTGATACCCCCTGAGCAAAGCACTATGCCTGTCCGAGTGTGGTAGCTCTTGCTCGACTATAGAGTTGGAGGCAACGGCGGTAATGGCGAGGCCCACCGACATTCCGATTTGGGAAATAGTGTTGAACACTCCACCAGCCAGTCCGTGTGTTTTTGGAGGGAACGCAGAAGTGATCACAAGATTTGACACGGTGAAGAGTGTGTCAGCGGAGATGGGAATGAGGATAGTGGCGAAGAACGGAGCTGTCCAGTAGTTCCACTCCGGGCTTGCTACAGCCATGAGTAAGGGCGCGATAGACGAAGCGATGGCTGCACAGGTGCAGAGGATATCGGCTGACACACGCTTAACGAGGAAGCCGGTAATGATGTTAGTGATGAGCCCCGATATAACCATTGGAATGAAGCGAACGGATGCCATGAGCGCCGTGCTCCCCTGGAGTTGCTGGAAGTAAAGAGTGGTGAAAAATTGGAAGGAGTTAAAGATTGCCCAAGTGAAGAATACTGAGATGCAGACGCATGTGAAGTTCCGAGCACGGCGGGGGGCATTGACATCGGATTTGAACAGGTTTGGCGGGATCATGGCGACGCGCCCGAGACGCTCCTGGCGATATATCCAGAAGATAAACCCTACGAGACAGACAACCGAGAGAACTAGAGCAACGGCGTTGCTCGGTTTGGCCAAATCGCGGATTGACACACTGATGGTTCTACAAAACTTGTTAGCATGATTCTGCATTAGCTATTATAGAGCAAAGGCCTGGCATCACGTACGACAATGCATAAGAGAATAGTCCGAGTGAGGCACTTATAAGGAGGGTTCCAACCCAGTCAATCTCGGTTGCGAGTCTCCTCCACGTTACTGGAACAACCTTCCGAGGATCCGCGGGAATCTGCCAGTATGCAACAAGGAGAATCAAAATATTGACGCCAGCTACGATATAATATCCATACCTCCAGCCAATACTAGCAATGAGCACACCTCCCAGGACGATTCCGAGAGAGAATCCCACTGGTTGAGCTGCACCTAAACATGCGAACGCTATGTTCCTCCTTCCGCCTGCTGCAAATGCGGAGGTGATAATGCTCACGGCACTGGGAAGGCAAAGGGACATAGCGATTCCGGATATGGCGCGGAACATAATGAGTTGGATCCCTGTCTTTACTAGGCCACATCCCAATGTAAAGGCAGATAGAATTCCACATCCAGCTAGGTAAACTGGTCGGCTACCAACAACATCTGCAATAGACCCAGATAAGAGAAGTGTGCATCCACAGGTCAATCCATATACCGATGCCGGCCTATGTTGCAAACGAATCAGAATCCCAATAACTGCATCAAGGTGCGAAAAGAGAAACGTACCATAGCAGTAAACTATCCTTGAGCCCGATGTCAGCTGCAATTACCGGCAGTCCCACGGTTAGTATCCCGGTCAAGATGGAGTTCATCAACACCATGCTCGAGGCAGATGCAATAATCACAGCTGCCTTCCCTCTCCCAATAACGGGAACAGAAAATGTGCTGGCAACCTCTTCATCACTGTCATCTGGATCACGGCGGACGCCATGACTGGCGATGTTTTCTGTGCTGTATGCCTCTATGGTTTCACCAATTAGGCGGGTAGTTTTGGTTTTATCATGGACTTCAGCTGGAGCGATCAATTCTATGGCTGTTTGCGACATGCTCGCCGACTTCCTCGGAATAGTTGGACTGGCCTTCTAGTATGAAATGATTATACGTCGCAAAGAATCGTATAACATATAGTAAAAAAGAGAGCCCAAAAGAGAGATTTGTTTGAATGAATTTTATTTCAACTCTGAAATGCTTCAATAAGTACTCCGTATCAAGGGTACTTATTTTGGCGGGAGCTTCAGACAGTATAAGAAAAATCGAGATCGCAAAGCCCCACGCCGCCCCGGGCTAGACTCACGCCCTAATTATCCTATCTCCCGGGCTCCGGCTGTCAAAATGGCGTTGGCGTTGGATCCACCCCGTGTCTAACAAGTCTAACAATATCCGGGTGATTTAGGTGGCGAGATCAAAGATGCGGCATGTCCGGGGATTCAATTCCGACGGAACTCATCATATATACTCATTTCGGGGCCAGTTCCTTTGATGTTGTTGTTACGGAGTATGTATATAGCTTTTATGCCAGTTGATAACTGAAGTCAAAGAGAATTGTCAGATGTTTTCCTTTCTTTTTCCTTTTCCGGAATTCCGCTCAGATCATGTGACATGATGACATCATGCCCTAAGCCCTAATTCTTTTTTAGGGTTGGACGCGTCGCGTTTTCCTTAATTAGATGCGGGCTTCAAGCGTTATCAAAGCCAGCATCGGATGCAAAAGAGCGGTTGATATCTCGTCAATGTCTCATTCTAAATCTTCAAAAGACGCATTGATGGAGGACAAAGACGAGGAAGTACTCCCGGACGCTCCCCAGTCAGATGATATCCAAAAGACCGGGGAGGGTGAAGCAGTTGCAGACGCGGACAAGGACGCGAAAAAAGAAGCCAACCTAGAGGATATACTATTCAAAGACGAAGACGAAGACGATGATATTAAGAAACCGAAAGAGGAGGCGGCCGCAGAAGTGAAGAAGGATGTAAAGCTAGAGGACATGTTTGACGACGACGATGATGAAGAGTTTCCAGATTCAGATGCTGTGCAGGTATCAAGGTAAGGCGGTCTCTTAACACATTGGATGACTGGGCTACGATGCTGACTTGCTTAATCATAGTCAGCCTGCGCCTCCTCCCGCTGCCCAAGTCGACCCTGACTCGATGTCTGCCTTTTATCAACGATTATTCCCATTCAAATATCTCTTCCAATGGCTTAACCACGGCGTGAAGCCTACCACGGATTTTGGTAACCGAGAATTCGCCTTCACACTTCCAAATGATGCGTATCTACGATATCAATCATATCAAACAGCTGACATGTATGCTCACTGCCATCGTACCAATTATCTGACTTGGGTAACTAACCATGCCTTAGGCTTCACAAAGACGTCATGCGTTTGAACCCCTCTCGTTTTGAAATTGGCCCTGTCTATAGCGCAAATCCACGAGATCGCAAGACCCTACGAAAACCAGGCGCCTTCAAGCCTATCTCGAAAGAGCTAGTATTTGATATCGATTTGACAGATTACGATGACATCAGAACATGCTGTAGCAAAGCTAATATTTGTCTCAAGTGTTGGTCGTTTGTGACGATGTCCATTAAAGTGATTGACGCTGCTTTACGGGAAGACTTTGGGTTTGAACATATACTATGGGTGTATTCTGGACGGCGAGGTGCTCACGCTTGGGTATGCGATAAAAGAGCACGCAACCTCCCAGACGACAGACGAAGGGCCATCGCCAATTACCTGGAAGTGGTACGTGGAGGCAGTCAGAGCGGGAAACGTGTCAATCTTAAACGGCCGCTACACCCACATATCGCTCGGAGTCTCGAGACCCTGAGGCCATATTTTGCGTCTACCACCCTTGTGAACCAGGACTCGTTCAGTAAGCCAGATCAAGCTAGTCGACTTCTCGAACTACTTCCAGACAAGACATTGAAAGCTGGGTTGCAGAAAAAATGGGAATCAGCACCTGAACGGCCTAGTAGTAGCAAGTGGGCGGATATCGATGCTATTGCAAAGACGAGCTCACGCGGCCTCGACACAAAAGCATTGCTAGAAGCGAAACAAGACATCGTTCTAGAATATACATACCCACGACTTGACGCCGAAGTCAGCAAGAAACTGATCCATTTGCTCAAGAGTCCGTTTGTTGTTCACCCAGGCACCGGCAGGGTATGCGTGCCGATCGATATCCGGAAGGTGGACGAGTTCAACCCCTTAGAAACCCCCACCCTGTCAGAACTCCTGGATGAGATTAATTCCTGGAAACCGTCGCAGGCGAACCAGCAGGATCGAATGCCAGCCTCAGACAGTGGGAGCGGCCAGGATGAGACCGATGCTGCCGCCAAACCAAGGAAAGTCCAGGACTATGAGAAAACAAGCTTGAAGCCATACATCGATTATTTCCGCTCTTTCGTTGCAGAATTGAACAAGGACGAGCGATTGGGTAAGAGAGAGCGAACAGAGGAGGGCTCCAATGGAATGGAGTTTTAGTTTACGTCGTTCGACTCCTTAATGATTATGTGTTCTTGCCACGAGGAAGAGATAGTTAAGTGTTTCAATGTTTAGTATGGAGTAAGGCTGGATATATATTTTTGGCGCTACTTGGAGCGTGCTAAATCCCTTCAATGGCTCTTAGCAATATGATTCTTAGGATCTATGTGTTATCAATGACTTCTTTTCACGACTCAGAACCATAAGACGTAGATATAGATTTTCAGATTGCTGGCACGATGTAGTAATCACTTCAAAAAGGTCATAAGATAGAATACAGGAGTTGACGTTGGATTATTTATATTTATATGTTACAGGTTGTTTTTTTTTTCGTTTCTCGGCTAGAACCCGCCCCAACTCCAGCAGCCCCTTGCTTACCGACCTAACGAACGAAGAACGGGTCATATTGCATTATGGCGAAACATTTTAGTTTAGTTGTTTCCAACAAAACCGTTGAGGTCTGTAAGAGGAGGAAAGATGTTAGCACGAGTGATATAAAACGTAAGCTGGAAGGATTGATAGAACGTACTTCCAAGCCAGCGGACATATTCCTTCTGTTCCTTGAAATCAATGTAGTCTGGAACGAAAGATGCAAGAGCAGTGTCAATGCCTCTCTCATCGAGATAACGCTCAAGGAGAGCCTGGAGGTCCTCGTCCAAGTTTCCGAATGGTGGACCGGCATACAAGCTCTGTCTCTGCCATTCCTTGTCGGGAGTCTCAGCGTTGGCAAGCTCGGGGTTGGAGAAGTACGAGACGTTCTCGATCTGGATCAAACCGTCACGGGCAACGGCGTCGACGTGCATGGCGCCCTTGCCTGGCTTCTCGATGGTAACATCCACGCGGGCAAGGTATCCGGGTTCCAGAGGCTGTTCCTCCGTACTTTCTTCGGGGGTTCCAGCAGCGGCATCCTTGCCGGAACGGGATGGGTCCATGTCGAGTTCATCTTGGAGGGCGTTGTCGGTGAAGTCTTCTTCGGGGTTAATGTTCTGGAGATCGGCGATTGTGAAGGAGATGCGGATGCTATGGTAAAAATTAGTTTACGATAAGCCCTGAGACGGAAGCGCATAATAGTGTAGCAGTGGACGTACCTCTCATCGCCAAATTTTCTGGTCAAAACAACCTCTTCTTTTCCAGGTTTGTCAACGATCTAATTTCTTGTTAGTAGTGTCTTGCTTAGCAATGCGTTTTTTTGGAAGAATTTACCTCGAATGGGCCGTTCTCTAGGAAGTATTTGACCGACTCAGGGAGTTGGTCGGTCTCTCCGCTCTCGGTCTCCAAAGCAAGCTCTTCCTGGAATTTGGCAGCAAGCTCAACATCGACTACACGCTCCGTTAGCAGTGAAAACTCGAGCATTGTAGATCTAGAAAGAAACTGGAACCGCATTACCTTGGCCAGCAGCCTCGAATCTCGGCCCCGAGGTCGAGAATGCAGCGTATGTAGGACGGGACATGAGCTTCCATGTTGGCTGGAGGAGAGAAGATCGTTGCAAAGGTCTGAGGGAAGAAGTGGTGAGGGATCTGGAGAGGGTTCGAGGAACCGATCTGGTCAAAGAGCGTATCGAGAACATTGTGACGATCGTTTATATGAAGGGAAAGGCTGCGAAATCGTGGTTGTTCTGGTGTATGAAGGGTTGATGTTTTGATGATGTTTAGTTTATCCTGCAAAGAAAAAACTTGGGTCAAAAAGAAGTTTCTTTGGAGCTCCGACGCCAAGACTTCTTCCCATTCTACTGGAATACAAAAGACTTGAGATTTTTATAGATACAATAGCGGTTGATGGCCATCTATATATTTGTATCCTTATATTACAGGACTATGTAAGTCGAGCTGCAAAGCAAATATGATATAGGTGTTGTCCTGCTATAATTCGCCCCGTACAAGAAGAAAGGAAGAAAGAGAAAAGAGTAGAGCAAAGAGCTTTTATAGTTACAGCCGCCGTAGCATAAAAGGGTTGGTGATTTCTCCTTCACTGCACGGGTAAACCTAGTTGTATTCATGCGCCCTACAACGATATCATAAAGTCATCATTTCGTGTCAAAAGATCAGATTAGGTACAATATACAGAAGATAAATGGTATCATCATTGGCAACAGGACCAAACAGTTGTTATGAGAGACCCTTTGGCGGGAATAGCGACGGCCGCTTCTCTCCGTCCTTGGTCAATCTGACAAACTTGAGATTGCTCATTGCAGACCACTCCTGATTCCAGTTATGCAGTCGCCTCAGGCTGTCCTCGGACTCTAGGTCGGGGATCCAGAAACCTGTCTCGTACTCTTTGGCCTCCATTTCAATCTTCTCTGTCAATACCTCCTGGCGCTTGCTTGGGGGTCTGCCTTTCCGCCGGGCTTCCTGCTGCTCTAATAGCTCTGGCTTTAGACGGTCTAGATATCTATACCCGCGTCAGTTAGCATATATGCTTTTATTTTCTCCCTCTCATCCATTGAATAAGTCCCAGAATCACCCGCAAAAGAGAGGAGACGTACTGTTGGAGTAAATCGACAACACCTTCCGATGTTAGAGGTGCTTCAAGATCCTTCGTGCAATTACTAAAGTAAGCTACTCTATCAACTATCGGGGCCGAGTTAGCATATGGAATCCAGGTATTAAGGCGCGCAGAAGACGTACAAACTCACCATAAAGCTGTCTTCCCTTCATTGTCGTGGCTGCTGCTCGGGCCAGTTTCTCTTCCCTTCCGCCAGCTCGGCGCAGGCGCACCGCATCTCTGCTCTTCTCATGGAGAGAGTCCAGCTTCCCCTTCTTCTTGGATAGCTTCTTAGCAATCTTATTCAGGTTTTTCGTCATCTTGTCTGTCTCTCCGAAAGCTATCCTGATACTCCCTTCCACCGTCTGCTTTCTGCCATAAAAACTATTCTTTTTTTTTATCAAGATCGCGGCAGAAATAAAGGCGGTGTCACCTGCTGAGTAATGATCACGTGAACATCACTTCAACTTTCCCTTTTTTAACATGAAGTTGAAGTCTTTCTGGTGAAGATATTAAACGTCTGTTAGGTGTGTATGAACATCAGCCTGTTCGATATAATGTTGGTTAGCTCCCGAGAATCTGAATACTATGGGCAGGTAACCAGCGACAGAACCTTGGGCATATAGACATCTACGCATAAGGTGACTCGTACGGTAGAGATGTCACGGAGAAAAAAAAGACCCTCAAAGACACCAGGTCGTTTAGTAGAAACAATTGCGGTACTCCGTATATCAGGGTAGAATAGAAGCTTAGGGACATTATTAGCAAGAATACTCCGTGCTCAGTCCTGGCTAATGCTGCATGGTCATATCACCTCCATTTCGTCGGATCATAGTCTATATATTGATCAAGATGAGAAACAGCCATAGTTGGGTAGCAGCAGCATCTATAATGACAACATCATCTCTTCCCATTCTTCACCCTCTCGATAACAGAATTAAATAAACCTACATTGCATATAATTCTCCCGTACTCTGCAGTTATCCGAGTCGACCTCAGGCCAAGTTCCTTCCACGTGACCACATAGGAAATCGCGTTCTTGGGCGCGTCAAAGGCTGTTGCAGCCCAGAGAATTTGATGTTGCCAGTGCAACTCAACCACCCTTTCTCTTCTACGCCCCTAGCTCGTCTCCAGGGATAAATTCTGCTACTGTTTATTCTCTTTGGCTCTTTCATCCATGGATCGCTGCACTCGAAGGTTTATCAGTTCTTAACCGGTCTGGACGTAGCCATATATCAAAAGCTGGAGCTAAATGGTGTGACGCCAATATGGGAATTACGGGTAGGTCATGGTAGCTCCCCGTTAAGCTATAACTTGATGTGTCTAACGCTTCTTGCAGGTCTCCATGGACTCCTGAAATCGATCCAGAAGCCCTGCAATGTTAAAAAATTTGCCGGCCAGACCCTTGGAGTCGACGGATATGGGTGGTTACATAGAGGGACGGTCGCCTGCGCATATGAATTGGCACTTGGCAAGCCTACCACGAAGTACGTTGGGCCTGTGTATTGTCCTTCGTGAGGCTATGTACTGATTCAGGGTGTAGATATGTCGACTTCGCCATGAGCCGCGTGCGGATGCTTCAACACTACGGTGTCACCCCATATATCGTGTTTGACGGGGGATTGCTGCCCAGCAAAGAGAAAACAGAGGCATCCAGGGCTGCCAGGCGAGAGGAGAGTAAGAAACTGGGCGAAGAGCACATGCGGCGAGGGAAAACTACCGAAGCATACCAGGAATTTCAAAAGGCGGTCGATGTCACGCCTTACATGGCTCGTGTCCTGATTGAAGAACTGAAGAAGCACAAGATACAGTATTTGGTAGCTCCTTATGAGGCCGATCCCCAATTGGTATACTTGGAGAAACAGGGGGTTATCAATGGCATCATTTCAGAGGACTCCGATATGCTTGTCTTTGGCGCCAAACGGCTACTTTCCAAGCTCGACAAAAACGGCGACTGTATCGAAATCAACCGTGGTGACTTCGCCGCATGTCGGGATATCAGCCTGATAGGTTGGACAGACGAGAATTTCCGCCACATGTGCATTCTCAGCGGCTGTGATTACCTTGCAAACATCCCCAAGATAGGATTGAAAACGGCCTATCGAAGTATCAGGAAGTACAAATCAGTGGAGCGGGTGGTCAAAATGATCCAATTTGACGGGTCAAATCGTGTACCACCGGGGTACCTTGAAAGCTTCAAACGAGCTGAACTTACGTTCCTACACCAGCGGTTATTTTGCCCCACGGCCAAATGCCTGGTCATGCTCAATTCTCTCGTCGATGGCGGAGATGGAGAGGACATGCCTTACATTGGTGCTATGTTAGAACCTGGCATAGCGATCGGGATTGCCTGTGGTGATATTGATCCAATCACCAAGGAGCCAATCAAGATAAGGTCCTCATACCCAGAAAGAGAAAGACTGGTACGGACGGGAAGACAATCTATAACCTCGTCTAGCGAGAAGAAACCAGTAAAAGAAATACGCGAGTTCTTTACGCCAAAGCGTATTCCACTCGCAGAACTCGACCCCAACTCAATGACTCCCTCACCGAGACTAAATCAGCCATTGATGAGCCGACAGAATCGATACTCTCTCGCCGCAAACAGAGTATCAACTCCACCCAGCATCACCAGGAGTGCCGCCTCTATACCAAACACCCCG
>JANTQJ010000171.1:0-23732 GCA_032989685.1 Arthroderma sp. PD_2
CAAGGGAGCCGAGGTAGATCGAAAATACAAGAGGAAGCACGACACTGTCAATGTGCCAGCAGACAGTGACGAAGAGCCAGATAGTTCACCCAAGAAGAAGCAATCGCTTCCGATACGGGGAGACGGCGAGCAGAAGCAGAAGAAGAGTTCAAAGAAAAGCAGAGAAGAGAGACAAAAGGCAGACAGCCCCGAGTCCCGCAAGAAGAGCAGCCAAAAACACAGAGATGAGACTGATGTAGAGCGAAAAGCCCGCCGGGAAGAGAAGAAGCGGAAAAAGCAGTTGGAAGCTATGTAAATACAGCCCCTAAATGGGAGAAATATCAACCCTTTGCGATGCACTTTTACTCCGGCCTATAGAACCTTTTCTCTCGGAGATACAAAATGTCTGTAACCGACCAGACTTCTCCGTACTATTCATTCATCTATTTTAACTAATTATCTTCGTCTGATGAAATGTCTTTCGCTAAATCGCCAAGGGCGCAGGATAACAAGCAAAACTCCGACTCCGGCGAATTAAAGATAAAGAAGGGAAAAAAAAGCCACCCCACCGAACTATTTTCGCAAGAGAGAAAAAAACCTTCCGATGAAATTTCTTCCTCCCATCACAAACAACTGAATCTACAGACCTTCTTTTCGTCTTCGAATTGATCAAGATAATCTAATTAGATAGAAAAGAAGACACTAAACCGTTCATCATGCCTACCTACGCCCTGTCCCAGGCTCATCGCGAGGTAAGTCGAGCTACCCCTCCATCGTCAGGTCAGGAGCTTCGGTCTAACAGTGTCAACAGCAAATGGAGAATTCGCTGGTGAACTCCGACCCTGAAATCGCTGAGATCATGGTACGTCTATTATCCGCTGTTTCTACGTCTACAATATGGCCTTTGGTCAAAAGCGGGCAAAAATACTGACATGAACAATAGGAAAAAGAGATCAAGCGTCAACGGGAATCTATCCTTCTCATTGCCTCTGAGAACGTCACATCGCGCGCCGTGTTTGATGCTCTGGGCTCTCCCATGTCCAACAAGTACTCTGAGGGTTACCCCGGAGCTCGTTACTACGGCGGAAACCAGCACATCGACGCCCTCGAGCTTACCTGCCAGCGCAGAGCTCTTAAAGCTTTCAACTTGGACTCCGAGAAATGGGGAGTCAACGTCCAGTGCCTCAGTGGAAGCCCTGCCAACCTCCAGGTATACCAGGCTTTGATGAGACCCCATGACAGACTCATGGGTTTGGACTTGCCCCACGGTGGACATTTGAGTCACGGATATCAGACTCCTTCTAAGAAGTATGTATAGCAAATCGCAGATATACTCCATTGTGTACCTTGACAAGAATTGATAAAAATTGAGAAACGTAAAAGCTAACATGGTTTACCTGATAGGATCTCTGCCGTTTCTACCTACTTTGAGACCTTCCCATACCAGGTCAACCTCGAGACTGGCATAATTGACTACGATCTCCTCGAGTCCAATGCTAAGCTCTACAGGCCAAAGTGTCTTGTTGCCGGTACTTCTGCCTACTGCCGACTCATTGACTACGCCAGAATGAGAAAGATTGCCGACTCCGTTGGTGCTTATCTCATTGTCGATATGGCTCATATTTCTGGTCTCATTGCTGCCGGTGTCATCCCATCTCCATTTGAATATGCTGATGTCGTCACTACTACCACCCATAAGTCCCTCCGTGGTCCACGAGGAGCTATGATCTTCTTCCGCAAGGGCGTTAGAAGCACTGATAAGAACGGCAAGGAGATCATGTATGACCTCGAGAACCCAATCAACTTCTCCGTCTTCCCCGGACATCAAGGTGGCCCCCACAACCACACCATCACCGCATTGGCCGTTGCCCTCAAACAGGTCGATACCCCAGAGTTCAAGCAATACCAAGAACTCGTCATCAAGAACGCCAAGGCCGTTGAGGAAGAGCTGAAGCGTCTTGGACACAAGCTCGTTTCTGATGGAACCGACAGCCACATGGTCCTCCTTGACCTCAGGCCTAAGGGCCTCGACGGTGCCCGTGTTGAGGCTGTCCTTGAGCAGATCAACATCACTTGCAACAAGAACTCTATCCCCGGAGACAAGTCTGCTTTGACCCCATGCGGTCTCAGAATCGGTGCCCCAGCCATGAGCTCTCGTGGTATGGGCGAGGAAGACTTCAAGCGCATCACCCGCTACATCGATACCACCATCAACATCTGCAAGGATGTCCAGAGCAAGCTGCCCAAGGAGGCCAACAAGCTCAAGGACTTCAAGGCCAAGGTTGCTGACGACTCTGTCAAGGAGATCGTTGAACTCAGAAAGGAGATCAGCGAATGGGCCAGCACTTTCCCTCTCCCAGTTTAAACGACTAGGACGATTGCCTCTCGGTTCTCGTTGCAACTTCTTTTCCTTTTATTTTTCCTTAATTCCTCCTGATGTCATGAGCCGGTGCATTGCTTTGTGTGAAAAAGAAGAAAAATGGGTAAAAAAGCGATGAAATTTCAACCTTTATGTGCAAACACGATTTTTTTTTTGGGAGCGATGACCGGTAAAACTGTGTGTTATGGATCTTCAACAAGCAATCCATGGTGTTTTTTGGTGGGACGATATCAACTCTTGTTTCATTAATATTTTTTTTTCCTTCTTCTGGCACATTGCCTACATTTATCCATGCATTCAACTATTTCAACGACAGCCAAGTCTCATCACTGGCTGACCGAGTTCAAAAAGCAAATTCAAGCCTTGCTCGTTTAGATCAGAGAACGTTTCATTCATCATCGTCTTCCAATGCGTATAAAATAAAATTGGTATCATAACAAAGCGCTTGACAACAGTAAGATATATCAATACATCGCCATCTTTAATAGAGGAAGAAGAAGTGGTAGGCAAGCCGCCTATTTCTTGCATCATAATCCGTCCGCAAGCTCCCCACTCCTCACTTTAAAATCACTTAAAACTCCTTTCAACTTCTCTATCTTCTTCTCTAATTGCTGAATCTCCTCTTCCTGCTCAGCAATCGTTCGATCGATATCCGGCATCTCCTCAACAGCATTTCTAGCTTTCTGAATCCGTATTTTAACCGCGCTAGCTCCTGTAAGCAATGACTTCGGATCAAGGCTGTCTAATGACCCGATACCACCACCGGGTGTTGGCTCCGTAGACTGTGATAGACCCGATTCCCCCGGCTGGCCGGTAGCAAAGCTGGACGACTGGTTTGATAAAAGGCGAGCTAAGAGCGCGTGGAGGGGAGGGAGGACATCGAATGTCTGCGGAGAAGGAAAACGGGGTGCAACTGTTGGGTCAGTCGAGGGACCACCTTCATCTTGTTGTGGTTGTGATCGTGGCAGTTGAATGTTTGGAGTATTAGGATGCGTGGATGAGACGCCGGGGGTCTTGCGCGCTGGAGATGCATGCGACGGAGACGGTTGAACGGACATTATTATTGCAGGCCGAGCAAAGAAGGGGTTTTGATGAGCGTCTATGTAGGATTGATGTTCTCAGTTGTCAAGAGTCAAGGGCGTAGATTTGCTATGAATTCAATATTTTCGATATTTTCTGCGGGAATTGAGGCTGCAGAAGATGACGTCGTTGCGATGTTTTGGGAGGGCAGAAAAGATGTTCCGAAGTCCAACAAAGCCCCTCCTCCCCCCGCCAACAAGAACTCGCTCTGGAGAATTTTCACCCCTTACACTTATATAGGTTGGCGGTTTGGTTATCCTAGTATAATACAGCTCAATTGTGTCTGTTCGTGCTCTAAAAAATGGCAAAGGTCGAGAATAAAGCGGTTCTGAGTACGTTTTCTTTATTTACTCCGTTTGTTGATGCATCGAATGCAAGCACTACGCTCTTAAATAATTTTAAACTAACATGTTGCCGTGATTCTTAGTCGTTATCGATGGATGGGGTGTCCCTGGCCCTGATTCCCCTGCCAATGGCGATGCTATTGCTGCCGCTGAGACTCCGGTGATGTCTGGCTTTGCAGAACAAGGATCAAAGACTGCTCAAGGATATACCGAGATTGATGCCTCTTCTATCGCCGTTGGTCTTCCAGAGGGCCTTATGGGAAACAGTGAAGTTGGTCATTTGAACATCGGTGCAGGGCGAGTGGTGTGGCAGGATGTCGTCCGTATCGACCAGACCTTGAAGAGCGGAAAGCTGAACCAAGTAGAGAACATCGTGAAGTCATTCCAGAACGCAAAGGACGGAAACGGACGACTGCATCTTCTTGGCCTCATCTCCGATGGTGGTGTGCATTCTCATATTAACCATTTGTTTGGTCTGCTCCAGGTGGCAAAGGAAATCGGTGTACCAAAGGTCTTTATTCATTTCTTTGGTGATGGAAGAGACACAGACCCAAAGAGTGCGGTAGGCTACATGAAGCAGCTGTTGGAGAAGACCAAGGAGCTTGGTGTTGGTGAATTGGCCACGGTAGTTGGCCGATACTATGCTATGGATCGTGATAAGCGATGGGATCGTATTGAGGTTGGCATGCAAGGGATTGTGACCGGAGAGGGAGAAGAGAGCACGGATCCGGTCAAGACGATCAAGGAGAGATACGAAAAGGGAGAGAATGATGAGTTTTTGAAACCAATCATTGTTGGCGGGCAGGAACGCAGAGTTCAAGGTAAGGGGTCTTGTTCTGATAGCCAAGTAGACTGCTAACACACCATTGAAACAGACAACGATACCCTCTTCTTCTTCAACTACCGCTCTGACCGTGTTAGGGAGATAACTCAGCTCTTGGGAGATGTGGACCGATCCCCAAAGCCAGAATTCCCCTATCCTAAAAACATTTCTCTTACCACCATGACCAGATATAAAACCGATTACACTTTCCCCATTGCTTTTGCCCCTCAACATATGGGTAACGTCTTAGCTGAGTGGCTGAGCAAGAAACAGCTCAAACAATGCCACATTGCTGAGACTGAAAAGTATGCTCATGTCACTTTCTTCTTCAACGGAGGTGTCGAGAAACAGTTCGAAGGTGAAGATCGAGAAATGATACCATCTCCAAAAGTCGCAACCTATGATCTCGACCCTAAAATGAGTGCACAACCAGTTGGAGAGAAGCTCGCTGAAAGAATTGCGGATAACAAGTACGAATTCTTGATGAACAACTTCGCTCCTCCAGATATGGTTGGCCATACTGGTGTCTACGAAGCTGCCATTCAGGGCGTAGCTGCCACGGATGCAGCTATCGGTTGCGTGTATGAAGCTTGCAAGAAACACGGATACGTCCTGTTTGTCACTGCTGATCATGGGTGAGTACATGGTCCAACCGCCCTTGTTTGTGTCATGCGTAATCTGACTGTCTTCACTAGAAACGCCGAAGAGATGAAAAACGCAGATGGAAGCCCCAAGACCTCTCACACTACCAACTTCGTTCCATTCGTCATGGCAAATGCCCCTGAAGGATGGAGCTTGAAGAAATCAGGTGGTGTTCTTGGTGATGTTGCTCCTACCGTCCTTGATGTCATGGGTATCGAAAAACCCAAAGAAATGGAGGGTTCCAGCTTGCTCGTCAAAGCATAGATGGGATAGCTAGATTTCTATTGAGCTTAAGCGAAAGGAACAGGTTTTAAGTCTTGCTCTAGGGTCAGCATAGCCCGGACAAGGATCTCGCCTGGTTAGGCTTGTAAATATGGGAAGAAGGGGGCGGATGCATTCATAGAATGATGGTTTAGAGTGCATAGTTTCCGATTTACTATAAAAAAGATTAATGTTTTGGTTGTACGAATTCGCAATTCCATTATTAAGTTGATAACATCAGCCCTGGCCAGCAGGACCAGGAGTATCTACCACCCTCACAGCGAATAGTTTGTGGCTAGCTCTGTAGCACTACCAAAATAACCGCCTGGCCTATACCTGGATCGAGGTTTCCGGACACCTGATTATAAGGTGCCTGTTAGCCGGATAGTGCATTTGGCGCAAAATGTATCCTCTTGCCAAATTTCCATGCTTCTTTCCATTTCAATACACAGCCTTTACAAAGACCAGGAGATATGGCAACGGTAGAATTGGTATATCATGCTATGCTTGAAGCTAAAACATGCATGTGTATGGTTCTTAGGCGGCTACAGGAGCTCCACCAGCTTGTGGCTGTTGCATTTGTGATTGCAATTGGATAATCTGTTCATGGACATATGTTAGCTATAGTATTTGAACGTCATCGAAACTCAAGACCAGAATCCAACGCACCTCTCCTTTCTTCGTTTCACTCTTCTCCTGTATCTCGGCAATTTGCTTCTCGATTCGATTTCTGCGAGTAAACATGCATTAGCTGTCTGGACACAGACTATTATTCCAGGTTCATGGTGTTGATTCCACTCTTACATTTCCTTTTCGATAAAGTCGAGACGACCATCGACTGCCATAACAGCTTCTGACTTCTCTTGTTTCAACAGTATCGGACCAACGAGTTTATAAATATTCGCATCGTCGTCGAGCGATTTAAACTCCTAGCCGAAATTTATCCATTAGAAACTGCTAGTCTCATCTAAAGAACCACAGCTCCTCACCTTTTGCACGCTGGTATTTTCCTGCTGTTGGGCTTCGAGCTTCTCTCGTGCTCCGATAGCTTCTTCCAGCTCTATATAATCGAGGGGCAACCGTTAGTGGGGTCATAATCGAGGGCCAAATCGCCGTTTCTGGAGGGAATTGAGAGAGTGCTAACCAGTTTGAAGTTTCTGGTACTCGTCACTGAGCGCCTGAATCTTTTTCTGTTCGTCCGCCATTGTTGGATTGATTTTATTGTGGATGAGGATTGAATTCGACGTCTTTTGCTGTGGTTGTGCTCCTTATCTAATCGGGATAATTTTAGTCGCCCGGCAACGAAGCGCTAAAAGCCAAAGCTGGGGAAAATCATCAAAAGTCCCTCCAAACACACAGGCAACACCGATATTGGATCTAGGCCGCCACATTTCACTTATATACTACGATTTCGTCCTTGCAGAACCGCGATATGCAGACTACCTCGGGAATATTCTAAAACCACTGCCTCCCTGCTATAGTTCTCGCGCAATACCGCCGTTTTGAGCCGGCCTTGAAGCACACATCCCCCCCCCTCCTCTGACGGTTTTGCCTGCTGTCTGGATAGCACTGGGGTGGATTTTTCTGCTATTTCTCATAGGAGTACGTTGGATAATTGAACCACGATGAGCAACACCGATTTCCTTGGCCGGGCGATCGACACCGTAAAGAACGCGATTGAACTTGACAATGCGGGCGAATATGAGAAAGCATACCAAACATACTACTCAGCTCTCGAGCTTTTCATGCTTGCCTTAAAATGGGAGAAAAACCCCAAATCGAAGGAGATGATCCGGGCGAAGACCGGGGAATATATGGAACGGGCAGAGAAATTAAAAAATCACCTGGCTGGGCTTGACAATAGGAAGAAACCAAGCGCAGTTGGGACGAATGGGAAGATTGCGCAAGGAAGTGGGAAGGGAGGGTGAGTTTTTGAGTTGATTTAGAGTGGCATTTCATGAGGGTGGATCTAACATTATCCTTTAAATTTCTAGAAAGGGTGACGAAGATGACGAAGATGCCGAGTCCAAGAAGCTACGAGGAGCTTTGGCGGGAGCCATATTAACAGACAAGCCAAACGTGAGATGGGAAGATGTAGCTGGTTTACAGGGAGCGAAAGATGCACTTCAAGAAGCTGTCATACTACCCATTAAATTCCCTTCTCTGTTCACAGGGAACCGTCAACCGTGGAAGGGTATATTGCTCTATGGGCCACCTGGAACTGGTAAATCCTACCTAGCCAAGGCCGTTGCTACAGAAGCAAACAGCACATTCTTCAGCGTGAGCAGTAGTGATCTAGTTTCAAAGTGGATGGGAGAGAGTGAGAGGTGAGTTAATAACCCTAAATTCTCCATATGGTATTCGAGAGCATTGGGGCTAATATGTCAATTGCCAGGCTGGTTAAGCAACTATTCAATATGGCTCGAGAGAATAAGCCGGCAATCGTTTTTATTGACGAAATAGATGCCCTCTGCGGCACCCGTGGTGAAGGAGAGCCAGATGCCTCGCGCCGTATCAAAACTGAACTTCTCGTGCAAATGGATGGTGTCGGGAAGGATTCTAGTGGCGTACTGATCCTTGGAGCAACAAATATTCCCTGGCAGCTAGATTCGGCTATCCGACGACGTTTCCAGCGAAGAGTCTACATAAGTCTACCGGATATTGCTGCCCGAATGAAAATGTTTAAAATAAGTATAGGAAGCACACCTTGCGAGCTAACGGTTCCTGATTACCGGACGCTCGCGGAGCTGACTGACGGCTATTCGGGGAGTGATATCAGCATTGCTGTCCAGGATGCGCTCATGCAACCCGTACGCAAAATTCAGTCTGCAACTCATTATAAAAAGGTGTGTAATCCTGTCTTCCTACACTCGTATAAAAGTATTCTCCTATTGTCTTCGACTAGGTACTGATTTCATAATTAGGTAATGGTGGATGGAGCCCAAAAGGTCACTCCATGCTCACCAGGCGACCAGGGAGCCATTGAAATGACCTGGGTGGATGTAAAACCAGAAGAGCTCCTTGAACCTCCTCTTGTTCTCAAGGACTTTGTCAAGGCCGTTAAAGGATCTCGGCCGACTGTTAGCCCTGACGACCTTGCTAAAAGTGCCGAATGGACCGCCATGTTTGGAAGTGAAGGCGCTTAGTTCGCATTTGTTGACATGGCTTCTGGCTCCCGTAGCTGTTACACTTTGGAGCGTGGTTCCCCCCCCCCCCCCCCCCCCCCCCCCCCCTTAGCATACATAATTTCACTCTGTCCCTGGGATATTATGCTGAAGGTTTTAAATGATAACGAGTCGATTGTCATTTTAGCGAATGGAGTAATGAAATAGTTATCAGTTTTATCCACAACATACTCATAACCAACTGTGATATACAAGTTGCCAAACCACAGACCTATTGTCTCATATAATCAGATCCCTATACCCAAACGCCAGAACCCCAGGGCTATTACTTCATCCAACTGCAAAAACGCTATCAACTTTATTAACAATAGGGAGGAGTATTTGACCAATCAAGCTCGGAAAGACAGGTAGAAACGATTCATTAAGCGTCAAGGAGAAATTTCTTCGGAAATGCGCCTCACTTCTGTCCTACTCTTGCAAGCTTCTTAAGCTGGTCTTTCTTTGCCTTTCTCACCAGGTCCCCTATTTGTGAGTTCTTCTTCCACTCAACTGTCACCCTTCTTGCACGAGCAATGAATAACGCAACTGAAATGGCGGCTTTAAATTTTTGTATAGGGGTGAGCTGCTCCACTGCCTCGGAAACCACAATACCCATATTAGCAATCATCTGTCGCTCTATTTGCGCGCTAGATTATACGACGTTAGCTTAGGATAAAATCATCTTGACCTAAGAAGTGAATCACGTACCATGTAGTTCGAATTCGTTCTTGCTCTCTGAACTGCGAAACCTCTTTATACCAAGCAAGATCTCTACGGAACTGCTCTGTTCGGATCAGCCGTGCTTGGTTCCAAAGGAGTTCCATGCGCAAGACTTCTGACTCCTTGTCATGCCGAGATTTTTGTTTCTCTAGTTGCCTTGACATATCATGAATTGCCTTTGGATGGCGGTCTTGTAGTACTCGAATCCTGCGATCTGCGGCATTGAGATTTTTAAGCGCAGTAGACCTCTCTCCACGGATTCGATGAAGATCAACTTCGAGTTCGTTGATTCGAGCCTCGCGTTTTGCCAACTTGGCGGCAATGGATTCGGCCTCAAACGTAGATAAGTCGAGAACCTCACTGAAGTTCCGACTTTCCTCCTCATTGGCAAAATACCTTTCCTGTTCGAGTTCGCGGTTTTTGGCCTTCAACTCCTTTAAGGCTTTATGAGCCTCTAGGTTTTGCGCACGGAGATTTCGTAATTCCTCTTGAAGTCGTGAAGAGGGTGAAGGCTTGGGCGAGTTAACGTCGTACCTCTCGATCTGAAGGTCGTGATTCTCTTTCTCTAAGTCCGCAATACGGGATTTGAGATGTCGAACGGAAGATTTGAGGTCTGATTCTCGCTGAAGAATACTCCTCTCTCGCTCCCGTGTTTCAGCTAGACATTGGCGGAAGATTGAATTATCGGCGTTTTCTAGAGGGGAGGCAGGCTCCGATGGTAGGGGGTGATGGAGATGTGCCTCAAGCTCTTTGAGACGGGCCTCTAGACGAGTGATTTTGCTCTTGGATGATAGAAGTTCGCGATCCTTCTTATCGTCGGCCATGAATAACCTGTCTTGTAACCGATTGATCTCTGCGGCTAGGCGATCTTCCTCTGCTGCGGCGCGGGTAAGTTCGTTATCGATATCATTTTGAAGGACATCTTTGGCTTCCTGTAAAGAGCCCTTTTCAGCATTTAGACGAATAACGTCCCGCTCTAAACGAAGTTTCACCTTCTTCAGTTCAAGCTTTTCCTGGTCTACTCGATAGGCGTCGTCAGCGTTATTTTCATATTGAGCAAGTTGGTCTTGAAGGCCGTCTCGTTCCACCTCCACCTCTGCAAGGGCAACCCGAAGCTCGTTTAACTCGGAGTTTGCATTGGCTAGCTGCTCTCTGAGAGCCTGCTTTTCTTGTGCAATGCTCTGCAAGTGATTGCCTGATCCCAAAGTGCCAGCCTTTCTCTGGTTCAATGCATATTGTTGTTCTTCCTCTAAGCTAGCCTGTAAGACTAGAATCTCGTCTTCCAACCCCAGAGTCTTCTCTTTAAGGTTCTGTTCTTCTCGACGACTGACCCTAAGCTGCTCCTTCAGGGAAAGCAGCTCCGACCTTTGGATTTCGGACGCCTCCCTTCTGGACGAAATGTCATCATTCAGCTCCTTTATTTGACGAGTGAGCAATTCCTCCTGTTGCAAGCGGCGTTGTTTCTCGCTGTCAATGATATCCTGCATCCTTTTCTCCCGCCCGGATTTTGTCGTTTCCATCTGCTGAAGGCTGTCAATTGTTCGCTTATACGCCTCGGCCTGTTGGGCTGCCCGATCCCGTTCGAGTTCGAGCGACCGTTTAATGTTTTCCCATTTATCCAGGTCCGAGTTATATAGCGAGTCTTTGCTATCCACCTCACAGCGAAGCTGCCCTATTTCAGTGTTTAGTCGGTCAACTTCATCCTTATGATGGTGTCGTAGGTTTTCAAGTGCGTTCAATGATTCTTGTCGTTCAGCAGCTGCGTCGTCTTCTAGGTCCGCGAATGCTCTCTTTGCCCGATCAAGATCATTCTGGAGAGCTTTGGATTCGTTTGTTAAAGCATCGTGGCGATTTTGCAAAAGACTCTTTGTTTCACCCTTCTGTTGCACCTCATCTTCAAGGGCATTGAGACGAGACAATGCTGATTTTTGATCCCGGATTGCGATTGATTTTTCGTGGTGTGCCTGTTCGAGCTCATGTTGTAGCTCAGACTTTGTAGATGAGAGTTCTCGCCGAAGGTCTTCGATACACTCTCGTAATCGATGCTCTGTATGCACCTTGTCCTCGAGGCCCCCTTGACAACCAGCGTGCTCTTTTCGAAGAAGGATCAGCTCCCGCTCTATAGATGAATTTTCTTGTCGAAGGTCCTTGATTTGCTCTTGTAAACGACGCTCGAACTGCGCCTTGTCCTCAAACTTTTCGTGAAGACTGGCATACTGTTGTCGAACAGAGGTAAGTTCGCCCTCGAGTTTACTTGCCCTCTCTTCCAATTGACGAGTTAACCCTGAGGCAGAGATGGATTTATTAGCCATTTCATCCTGTAGTTCTCTCAGGTCATCAACGGCTTGATCTTTCTCCTGGAGAGCTTGCTCGCAAGAAGTCTCCGCTTCCTCAGCTTCGGATCTTGCTCGCTCGAGGCTATCTTGAAGATCTTCAATTTTGCCCTTGGCATCCTCCAGTTCTGTCTCAAGATCGGCAATATTCGCATTTTCGTCGGCTTCTTTGGATTGTAAGTTCTCAATTTCCTCCTCTTTTTCCTCAAGGCGCCTGTCCTTTTCGCGGATGGTATACTCCAGTTCATTTATTTCTTCCCGCAGGTTTGCAGCCTCCTCTGCCTGCTTCGATTCCGTTGACCTAATTTGCTCCCGTAGCTCTGCTATTTCGGCTTCCTTAGTTTCCATCTCTTCACGCATCCAAATTATCGCCTCTTGCTTCGTGGTATCGGATTGTTTCAAAGACAGCTTTTCTCGAAGTTCTTGAAGTTGAAGCTGGCAGGATTCCAGGTCACGTTCTGCGTGGAGGAGGCTTTTCTTGCAGCGATGTAGATCTCTATGCATTGTAACCTTTGTCACCTTCAGCTCCGTGTTCTCCTTGAGAGCGGCTTGGTTCAATTCCGGCCCAGCTTTCTTCAGTTGTTCCTCCAGATAATGTATCTTTAACTTAAGGCCGAAGTTCTCTTTGTCAAACTTGTTGATAATCTGCAATGAGATCAACGCGTGTCAGTCAAACTAATACGATCTGTGTTAGGGGGAAATAAGGAAGAAAAAAAGCACAGTGGATCCGTACGTTTTCTTGCTCTCTCAAAGTCATATTTTGTCCATCGCGAATGACACCTCCAGTACCATCCCTCTGGGGGAGCGCTGGTAGCGGTGTGCTTTGACCACTACTAGGTGCACCTTGAGGTACAGGAGTCGCGTCGTATGCGGAGCTGTTCATGGAGGCCCCTTCATATAAGTTGCTTTCATCTATTTTAGACAGAGCAGGCGTGGCCGGCACACCTCGAGCGCGATCGCCACCAGTCCGCAAAAAGTTGTTTTTCGTCACACTGTTCATGAGGGGGGTAAACTCCCCCTTAGGCAAGGCAGAGTTGGGTAGAGTGCGTTTATCATGTCTTGCTGATTTAAGACCCTGGCTGGCTCGCGGAGTTCGGAGGGAAACCTTGCGCTGTCGATTTCGCGAGCCCGATGTTTCCTTGAGTATATCATTTTCCTTCGATGGCGACACAAAGGAATTCTCAACCGAGTCCAATGCTGAGAGATTATGGCGCGTTGCGCTTCGCTGGCCGTGGCTAATGAAGGTCGCGTTTCCGTCCACTTCGGTACGTGGAGTGTCGATGTAGGGAAACGCCATGTCGACGGCTCGTAATATTCAGCGACACACGTATATCTTTACCATTAGTACCACACGCCTATAGATAAATAAAAGAACTGGCTCAACATCAACATTGGAGGGGGGGAGAAGAAGAAAAGGGCGCGGGCAATCTCGAGATTCTATGAAATTTTGGCGTGTTTGGATTGTGACGTTGTTTACATATAGCTGTTTTCGGTTTAGCGCAATACCTAGTCCGGAATTTAGTCGGCCCGCGGTCGCCGATGAAGTCATCGCGAAAAGGGAAAAAAGTAGAAATTAATTAAAGACGGGAAACTTGAGCTTCACAAGGACGAAAAGCAGAGAGAGTGTACGCGACATGGCCGGTCCGACTGAAGAAGATATCGCATGGTTCAGGTCTACATTTCGACCAATTCCTAAACCCCAACTTCCGGATGACTGTGTTGAATACTCGCTTTACTGGATCCCGTTGAACGGCAGCGCAGTTGATGATGTGGGCAAAGCAGATTCAATTCGCACATCCTTGACCGAAGTACAAAAATACTCATCAGTACTATTAAAAAAATATTTGAAAGGCTATGTCTGGCAGCGTGATAATTTTAGGCTTGAGCTCACGAAAGAAGATGGTAATTTCATCCCATATTCCGTGTTGTTATATTATCGCTACATTTTGCCAACCTTTTCAATCAGAATGCTAATTGGTACGTTTTTTTGTAATTCAGGCTTAAATTTACTGCGTGGGCGAACTGAATACGGAGATTCAATTGAAGATGAATGGGTTATTGTATATCTACTACGCGAGCTCTCACGTAAGTTTGAGAATTTGTGGGTAAAGGTGACAGACAGCGATGGGGAATTCCTACTTGTTGAGGCGGCGGCAGCATTGCCTGCTTGGCTGGAACCCGAGGTTGCTGATAATCGGGTACGTTAGACCCTCTTTATCTTGGAACAAAGTTACACATCATTGACTACTAATTTGTACTTCTAGGTCTGGGTCAATAAGGGAGAACTAGTCATTATTAAACCCGGAGTTTCAACGGGACCAAAGAAGAGAGCCGTACCTGGAAAACTGACCTTTCGGGATGCAAGGGATATAATTCTTACCGAGCCTAAAAGGCTAATGCGGTCTCCAACGATTGCGGAGGAAGCATTCTATAGACTCCGGAATTATCCAGGCCAGATTGAAAAGAATTTGCACTCGTCCTTGATTATTATACCCCGAAAAATCGCCTACCTTCTACACACTAAACCGGGTTATATGGCTCCAGCTATTGAGGCCTTTTACCTACGGGATCCCATTGCATTGAGGCCTCTACAGGCTAAGGATTCAAATAAATTGGTATTTGAGCCTGAGGATTTCGTTACAGTCAGTGTCAAATTCACGAAAGTTGGGTTTGCACAGTTAAAAAGCCAAGACTTTCCAGCGCCAACCAAGTGGAAGGACCGTCTTCCTGAAACGAATACGCTCAAGGACTCCGAGCGTGCAGAAATCGGAATGAAATTGTCTTGTGGCTTTGAAATGTTACTCTCGGATCCACAAAACTGTGATAAACCGTCCGTGCGAGAAATCAAACTTATCCTTGATGACATTGACACAGGCGAGGAGGCGCTTCCCACAGACAAGGAGATCAACAGCAGCTGGGATAAGCGGGATGACGACGAATCATGGCTTGATATTAGTTTTGAAGACCTCGAAGGCGAGCTGAAAGGACGAGGCCCTGGTAATAAAGCTAAAAAAGGAGGAGACTTTGGTGATAAAGCCGCGCAAGAGAACCTGCAGAGGATAGTCTCGAAATTCGAAGAATTCCTAAACGATGATACAGCTGGATATGATGGGGCAGGACTCATTGATGAGTTTGGCTCAGATGACAGTGATGGAGGTGATGATGATGACGATGAATTCAGTAGTGATGGCGAAGACAAAGAAGCATCCTTTGATGAGGAGGAATTCTCAAAGATGATGAAGGAGATGATGGGCATGCCATCGGCTTCGAATAAGGGGTCTTCATATAGACCAAAACGCATCCAAGATCTCGATGAGGAATCAAGTGGTAGGGAGGATGATGCGGACGAGATCCAAGATATGTCTAAGCAAATGGAGGCAGAGTTGAGGGAGGCTGGGTTTTTCGACCAATTCAATGCCTCTCAAACCCGACCAGACAGCCAAAAAAGGGCTGTCAAAGGAAAGACTCCAATAAGGGGTGATAACGCTGCCGGAAATAATGGAGATGAAAGTGAAGTCGAAGAGCTTGACGACACTGAGATAGACATCAACCTGGCGAAGAATCTCCTGGAGAGTTTCGACAGTCAAGGCGGTGCCTCTGGACCTGGAAGCAACATGCTTGGCATGATGGGGATGAGGATGCCAAAGGATGACCGGAAATGAATGTACAGATGCAGACTATGAACAAGCGAATAAACCACAGTACTATCTCTCAGTGACCGAAGGACTAGAACAGCCTATTAGCTGTGCATCATTCACCAAAGCCTGAAGATTTTGAAATATGATATCCGATTTCCCCGAAATGGACCAGATAGGGCAACCACCACCTCTTATCAGGCTGCTAGCTGTCTGGAAGGCCGAAGGGTTCCATTACAGGCCTAAGGAATCGCTATATTAAAGCTCGTCGATCAAGAAGGGCTCCTGAATACCCGCCTGGTTCCGATATAAAAGAGGTCGACGGGGAATAGTTGATCCATCTCCGACTGCCCTCACGTGCCTCAAAATGACGCTCATGACGTTTCTCAGCGCTCTTCCAGGCTCAACTTCAACATCCTCGCCTTCGCCCGCCTTTTTCCTGCTAGGTAATCGCATAGACTGCAGCGCGGGCTGTTCTATCTTTGAGGGTCAGCACGAATAGAGCTCTTTTACGGGTTTCACGTCGACTTGAAGCGACTTCCAACAAGCTGAAATCCGGAAAGGCCCCCCCTCCTCGGCCCATGCTCAGTCCGCGATAATCTGGTGGCCGGTATTTTCTCTCTCGATTATCTATTACAGCATACTGTTTGTGTTTGTTCTTACAAAACTTGGGTTTCTTCAACTCTTTGAGGCCGAGGGGATTTTTATTCTCAACAAGGGAGCCATTCCAAGCACGTCTTTGTTCTCGATGGCTACCCCTGCACAATGTTACTTCTGCTTCGAAACACTAGTTGCTTCTTTTGAAGGAGGTAAACCTCCGAAGCTCTCAGTAGTTGAAGAATTATGGGAGGAGTTTGAAGCTTCCAAGACCCTTACTTTGCAGGCGGCAGAAGGTGATGATGCGGAAGGAAATTCAGCTGGGCTTCATGTAGACGCAGATGATGAAGAGCACCAAGATGATATGGAAGATATCTCTGAAGATAGAAGACAAGCAAACCCGAACACCCTGCAACCGCCTAGTATTCGTCGCCTTCAGAGTGCGGCTTCATCTGGGTCATCCAGTGCGACAAATTCCACGCCATCAGCATTATCTGCCAGCTCTTCTCGTTCTGCACTGACGAGCAATACTTCTATTTCTTCCAGCCCTAGTCCTAAGACTTCTTCATTCTTCTCTTCGTCCAAGAGCTATAGTGAGAGGCTCCGCAGTTCACCCCCAGACGCCTCCTATCCACTCTTTGTTACGTGGAATACAGTTTCTAGGAGCGGTCACAAATCGCTTCGGGGTTGTATCGGCACTTTTGAAGCCCAAGAATTAAGCTCTGGCTTAAGATCATATGCATTGACATCGTATGACTCCACACCCAATGCCTCGCCCTTTTGCCAGGGATTCTATATATACTAACTTTTGTTTGCAGGGCCTTTGGCGACACTAGGTTCCCCCCCATACCATCGCAACTCCTTCCTTCTCTTTCCTGCTCCCTCACTCTTCTCTCGACGTTTGAGACTTGTTCCAACGCGCTAGATTGGGAATTAGGGACACATGGAATCCGCATATCGTTTATCCATAGAGGAAGAAGATACGGAGCTACCTATCTTCCAGACGTGGCAGTTGATCAAGGCTGGACAAAGGAAGAGACCGTGGAGAGCCTTATGAGGAAAGCTGGCTGGGAAGGGACCTCGGGCGCTAGCGGAGTTGCTCGTCGATTCCTTCGGTCTGGGAGCTCTGGCAGCGGAAACCCAGACAGACCTTGGGAGGACATGTCCGAGTTCAAAACCGTCAGATACCAAGGTCTTAAATCCAGTGCATCCTATTCCGAATGGCAGGAGTGGAGAAAATGGGTGGAATCTTCTCCCTCCCATTTAGCTACCTTAGAAGCTTCCCATTAGATGTCTGGCGCTTTTGATTCCAGTTGTTCGGGCAGGCGTTTCCTCAGGACTTGTCAACTCCACTTTTTTGCTTTGTGATAGCCAATCTCTGCTTTTAAATGAGCAATAAACCGTTATCCAACTTCAGAAAATCTTTCCTCAAGGTGTAGGAATTGTATCAGTCATTTCCACCAAACGGTCCAATGAATACTTACAGCCAGCTGCTGAGTGAAAACGGCGTTTGATAACTCGTCAGGCGAGGTCGTCTCCGGTTGTAGAATAGGATATACTACAGTGCTGCGAGATCAGTGACTGGATGAATGGAACCAACTGCAGGGCTATGTTTTTGCTGAAAGATGAGCCCACATAGCCTGGTGAGAACCAAAACTTACACTCTAAGCAATACCACATATGCCCATGACTGTCCGTGGCCTCGAGAGCACCTGGTCGTCCGTTTCATGAAGCTCATATGACGACTACGTCGTAGGTGTTCAATAACTTCGCCCAACATAAGGTCTAACTCTTCATCCTCAAATTCATGATCCTGGCAGGTGTACTCCGTATCTCATATTCATGGTAGCAGGTTAAAGCACTCCCGATACGGAGAATACTCCGTGCAGAGCCTCCTTCGGAGAAGAGGAGCTGAAGGGAAACTTCCGAGTTCCGTTTTGAGCGTGATTTGAATCTCCATTCAAGCGGGGAGAAAGTTGATTTGATGCTATTATTATGATTGTTGCTTTACCAGGTCATAACTCAATTAACAAGCCAACTTCTATCCAAGTCCCTTTTCCACGTCATCAATTCAGCTACTCTTCCTCCTCTGCAACAATCATACCGAGATACCCAGAGGCTCAGCTTCTTCTCTCCTGAGCTGTCACATCAATCACAGCCACGAGCCAGGAAGCAGTCAAAAGGACAACAGAAACAGAAACTCCTCGTTTTCGGCAATCGTGGTTGGTCACTCCATACGAGCGATCATCGTTGACTCCATTTTACTATATTTATAGCTGAATGCAAATTAAGCCGCAAAGGCAGATCTATCCCAACCGCTTTTCGAGGCTCCCCTGATTGAGTGTCCTGGATATCACAATTAAGGCCTTTCACGAACAGAGTACCCCGTATATACGAGCATTATTCCTCACGTTGATGACGTGGCAAGAAAGGCCGCCAACAGGATATAAAAACCTCCTAAGAGACGGCAAAATTTTCTCCCTAAACACGAATATTTAAGTGGAACCTCCATGAAGTAAACCTGGGGAACAGCACGGCCGTCTCTCATCCTCGAAACGTCGTGGGCGCTGGTTGATCAATTCGAGTATCAACTGCACTCCTGCTGTCTGAGTCCTGCCCAAAGACATATCCACAGATGCACAATATACGATGTTCTCCATAGTGTAACCACACTACGGAGAAGGCATTTTGCACGTCTCATAAGGCGGTGGAGGTGAAAAACCCTCTGTCGGGCGCAGGGCTGTCTAAACGAGCGAATACTCCGGTGGTCCCTCGCATTTGTACTCGTATCCACGGGTGGGCTTGCATATTGGTCAACAGAGGATCGAAGGGAGAGTTACGCAGAGTCACCAATGGAAGTTCACAATGCAGTGATCGGCCAGACAGTCACAAAGATTCAGTTTGCTCAACAACAAAATATGGAGAAAATAACACTGTATACGGCAGATGGATGTCGGGTCAGGAGCTTTTGTCAAGAGACGGCATGACGATCAGCAACCCACTGGTTGAGGCATTGCGGTGAAGATGGCAATTGACTTACGAAGAGAGAAATATATAAAGGGCGATGTTCGTCCAGTATTCACTCCCAATTTCAACCAGACACCAACACACATTTGACGCTCTTACCTCATTCCAAACATCCAACAGCCCTTACCAAGCAAACATGAAGGTAATTTTATACCCCATTTAGTGATGAGCTTCAGCACACTAACCGGAAACTCCTTTAGTTCACCACCGTCTTCGCCCTTGTCGCCTGCATCGCTGGAGTTGCAACTGCCTCTGACAGCATGGTAAGAGAACTCCGCATGTAATCCATAATTCTTTGGGCCTTTTGCTAATATATACTACATTGAATAGCTCGAGAAGAAGGCCTGCACCCCCAGCTCCTGCGTTTGCAATGGCATCCAGGGACAATTCTGTGGTGACGAGAACATCAACAGTGCCTGCAAGAATGGCCACGTGTACGAGTGCGCACAGGATGCTGGAAACGCCTGTGACTACGGCCTCAGGGACTCTTGCCGCCAATGTGGCAAGCTCAGCTGCTAAAGGATGAATATATAGAGATAGCCTTTGGGCATCTTATCTGAATAGACAGTCATTCCTCCGCCCATCTTGTGGCATTCGATTCTTCGATGAACGACAATGTATATAGTTGAATAGTTTCCACTTGACCAATGGGAAGAATTAGCACACGTCTTGAACCATCTTGTTCTTACTACCAAGCTCATATCCTAATAATCATGCCTCAAATCCATTGATAGGTCTAGACAGCAGCTCGGGGGAAATTGCGCTAGAATTGTTCTTTAGGTGAAGGTACCAGTATCTTCTCTACCAGGGCCGATGGTATAAACTGACTCCTATTAACCTTTTAATCGTGTCTCTTAACTAGCACTTAGATGTAGTAACTAAACTAGAAACAGGGCATTGCATATATATAATGTAAAATTTCAGGTATATATATATAGGAGAGTAATAAAACAAGCACACACTCTTCCAAGCGACCTTGTTCATCCTGGAACTTCATTGTTTGACACATGCCCCGTGGCACAGCCGAGTAGCTAAGATATTTGGCCCTTGGATTTAAAGAAACGCATCAACGTAATCATTAAAAACAGCACTCAAGTGTCCATGGATAAATACTTCACCGCCGTCCAGCAGCAGACTGGTTCCACAGCCCCGTAACCAGATTTTTGACCCTTTTCTCCTGTTCCTTGATTTGCTCCTCAGTCTGTCCCCTGGCATTTCCCCGACTATCAATTTCCATGTGGCCATCATGATCTCCACTTTCTGGGATAACTTGATCCCCATTGACCCTTTCTGGCCTAGGGTCGATGCTCATAGCACCATCCATCATTAAACCACCGCCTTCTCTAAGCTTGTTGATAGCACGAACGGTATCGATGGCCTTGTGAAGTGTTCGCCGAGCGTTGAAGTTTTTCTTGACAACGGGCAATAGATCCTCGCCTGTGCCAGCTTTTGCGGTTGATTCAGGGTGCATTGGGTCTGCTGGTGGGTTGATCCAGGGGTGCTGGAGAGCCTCGTGAGAAGTTATACGGGTAAGAGGGTCGGTGGTAAGACATCGTTTAATGAACTCGCATGCCGTGGGGGATACATTGCGCCAGTAGTCCTCGGGAGTGAAGGAGTAATCTGCTACGAGGATGGCCTGCATCTCTTCGAGGTTGGAGTCACGGTCAAATGGCATGTAGCCGCAGAGGAGGAAGTAGGTGATCACCCCAATAGCCCAGATATCACTAGAGAAGAGCAGCGTCAGCATTACCCCTTTATATGCACAACGTTAGGAAATAAGAGTCCATTCTTACACTGGCTTTCCATGTCCGCTCTTCTTAAAAATCTCTGGGGCCATATAACCTGGGGTGCCGCATGTGGTTGTCAAGACGTGGAACTGCTCCTCATCCATTATCCTAGAAAGCCCAAAATCGGCAATCAGAAGGTCCGCGTTATCCTCCGGAGTCCGAAACAGAAGATTCTCCGGCTTCAAGTCCCGATGGACGATTCCATGGTCGTGGAGATATGCGACAGCAGATAACGTAGCTCGAATAAGATCAGCGGCGTCAGACTCGTAGTAGCTTCCTTTGCGACAAATTCGATCGAACAATTCACCGCCCAAGGCGAGATCGGTAACGAGGTACACTATAAGTAGTTAATTTAACAACGTCTCCTCCCCAGGCACTAATTTTGATTTCGGTCGTACAGTTGTTCAAAGTCTCGAAATAATCCACCAGCGTAAGGATATTCTGATGCCCCATGGACACCTTCTTAAGTACAGCAATCTCATTCCGAACCTTTGATAAATCCAACCAGTTAGCTGTACTCGAGAACGCAACTGGTTACGCTATAGCATGATTCACGGGCGTACCATATGCTCCCTCCCAGTCATCAAACGCTTATTGATAACTTTCGCAGCATAATACCGGCCCGTATCGATATGCACGCACTCCTTCACGACGGAATAAGATCCAGCTCCCAGCGTCTTGCCTGTTTTATACCGACATGGTTGGACTTCTGGCTTTGGCCTGCTCGCCTCTGGTTGACCTTGGGCTGCCATTGAACCAGGCTATCGGTCGGGTTTCGTAGGTGGATATGGCGTAATGATAAACGGTGGCTATAGACAGATCCCTCAGGTATGGTATTGGAGGTCGTGTGTCTTCTAGGCTTTGGTCGTGGCCTCGGAGTTGCAAGAAGATAAGTTAGGGGGGCGAACAAATGCGATTCAGGGATCTCGATAGTGGCGGGGTAGTTAAATAACCAGCGACGATTGTTTGTCACTCTCTGCGCCCAGAACAAAAAGCTATGAAAGATAAGTCTGAAACTCCCCGAAACCACAGACCGCGAAGACGAGAGTCAAGAGTGCAAGGCGAGTTCGTCCGTTGAGCGTGCGACAAAAAGGTGCCGCCAGGTTTGAAGTTGCTTCTAGGCGGAGTTTTGGCCCCGCGCCCAAAAATTGGGAGGCTTAGAAGACCCTCAGGGGGGATAAAAACATCTTCAACATTCAAAGTAGGTGAATATAGACACTGGGTACATGCAAGATTAATTATTATGATGAATAATTTATTTTCATGCAAAATTAATAGAGAGACAACTAAATACAGTAGGGGATACACCCGTTTCCATCCCCCTTGACCTCCGTGAACTCCGGTAAATACACCAAGTAAAGCCGACAACATGCAAGTCGTAATAGAGCAGCACTCTATCAAATAACATAACTGAATATCATGAATAGCCCGCTCATATGCTTTCCAAAACGCCGTTCGTAACCATAGACAACATCTTGAACCCATAAAAATCAGCTATGCTTTGGTACACCCGCAACTTCTTCTCTATAGCACGCTTGTCTATAGTCCCAACCCATTCACCACTACACGAGCAGTGCTCCATAAAAGGGTTTATCATTATACCAGCACACTTTGCGCACTTAAGGTCTTGTGCTTGCCACTCCATAACAAGTCCCTGAACCTCACCAATCACCCTCTCCTCGAGGAAGAGCCGATCGTACTCAGTGGAGCAGTACGGACAAGTCCATGGGGGAAGAGTCGTCGTTGCATTGTTCTCAGTCCCGCTATCAGGGAGCAGTTCGGGATCGCGACAGAGGTCCAAGTCCCGAGCCATGGTACAGTTGTGGCATATTATCTGTGTCAGTACCAGGCTCGAGCTTGGGCTTTCAAATTTCCCTTCATCGCTGAACTCGCGGATGTCGAAGAGGGTTAGAAGATCTCGGCGAAGGAGCCTCACTTCCAACGCAGTATATTTAGCGAGTCCGAGGATTTGCATGAGATATTTAACCAGTTCCAGGGTTGGGTTTCGCTCATGCTTGGATGGAACTGCACCAGGAAGCGATGGGAATTCATAATCAGAGGCTAGCTCAGGATGCAGCATCTCGTCACGCTGTCGACGAATCAAGCCAGCTATCTGCTTCTTCAGTGCTTTGGAGAAGGACTGGCTCAACACTGAAGTTATTTCAACACTATCGCTTTCATCCTCAGGGCGAACTGGAAGTTGTGTCTGTCGAGGGGTTGCATCCGCTTCGCTCTGTCCAGCACCCGGCTTCTTAAGCCCGTGCATTATCTCGACGTATTCCACAATCCAATCTACAAAGACAGATTGTAGAGGAGTTGGCAAGAATCTGCTAATTTGCCAATTCATAATCGCCTCTAGTTCCTGGTTTTCCGCTTCGACAACTTCCTGGCATGCCTTACCGCCGTAATTGAATTCGTCGTACCAAATCAAATAATCCCAGTATTCCTTGATATCGATATCGAGAAAGTGAAATAGCGGCTTTTCCTTGATAGATTTGAGGATATATTTGCTGTATGCGTAAGCGTTCCCGACCTCGGTTTTGGTCGTCTGAAGAATAAGTCGGTTTGGATTTGCGTAGATAACGTTAGACCCAACTCGTTTAAAGGCGGTAATAAGTTGTTGCAGAGCCTTTTTCAGAAGCATTTGCATGTACTGATGCAGTGAATGGTCGTATAAACAGCAATCTGCACTCTCCACCCATCGAATAAGATGCTGAACCATCACGTCCGCCATTCCATTACCCTTACAGGCTTCGTTCCACCATGATTTTACCATGTCCCGCAGAACAAGTATACCCATAGCAGAAAATGCGGTGTCAGAATACAACACACCACTTCCATCGGAAATAGTTTGTTGGTCTCCTGGTGCTGCTGGGTTGAGCAACGCTGGCTCATTGCTTTCAAGGTCGCTTATTAAAGAAGAAGTGAGGACGGTATTTATAGCAAGGTTTCGGACCTCT
>JANTQJ010000172.1:0-23724 GCA_032989685.1 Arthroderma sp. PD_2
CTCTTTAACGAGATCTACCCATGCAGCAGGGAATACTAACGAGAAGCTTGTGTGTTGCTTAGATTTTCGTCGAGGTCGAGAGAGCACGAGTAACTCGCGCTTTATCCGATATTAAGAAGAGCCAAGGTGATATCAATGCGGCTGCGGACATCTTGTGCGAACTGCAGGTTGAAACCTTTGGCTCGATGGCCCGAAGGGAAAAAACAGAATTTATCCTAGAGCAGGTTGCACTTTGCATAAAAAAGAAGGACTGGACACAGGCCAATATCCTCAGTCGCAAGATTTCTACAAAATTCTTCGCTCGGAAACCCAAGAGAACCCCAGAGCAAATCGAAAAGGATACTAAAGAGGCAGAGGAGAAGGAAAAGAAGCGCAACCCTGATGATCCACCGGTCGAGAAGCCAGATGATGTCACAGATCTGAAGCTTTTGTACTACGAACAACAGATCATTCTCGCAAACCACGAGGGCAAGTATCTTGAGGTTTGCAAACATTACAGACAGGTGCTTGATACCGAGTCTGTTGAAGAAAACCCAGAACAGCTGCGTGCGGTAAGCTTGTCCCACGATATTTTCGTGATGCGCAATTTAGATTGGATGCTAATAGATGTTGCAGGTGCTCCAACGGGTCATCTACTATGTCATCCTCTCGCCCTTTGATAATGAGCAATCAGATCTCCTGTACCGTATCCAAGCCGATTCACGAAACTCCCTTGTCCCAGTTGAAGCCCGACTTATCAAGCTCTTCACGATTAACGAACTGATGCGCTGGCCTATGGTCGCTGAACAATTCGGTCCCCATCTCTGCAGTACCGATGTATTTGACGCTGCCACCAACCACACCGCCGACGACAAGCCATATCAACGCTGGCAAGATCTACGAAAGCGTGTTATTGAGCACAATGTCCGAGTCGTGGCTAAATACTACACACGCATTGAGATGGGCCGACTAACCGAGCTGCTTGATCTAAACGAAGAGGAGACTGAGAAATACATCAGTGACCTCGTTACGTCGAAGACCATCTACGCTAAGATTGACCGACCAGCCAGACTTGTCAACTTTGCCAAGCCACGCGACGCAGATGATGTTCTTAACGAGTGGAGCAGTAACATGAAGAGCCTGCTTGGGCTGTTGGAGAGGATCGACCATTTGATCACCAAGGAAGAGATGATGGCCCGAATACTTCCATCCAAGGGTTCAGAAAGGACGAAGGCGCGTTGATAGAAATTATGATTAGCGAACTACAGAATATCAAAGCGCATTGATGTGTACAACAAACAATATGCTCATAGATAGCCGCCTTTGCCTAATGAGATCTTATTCTACATGATTCACTCATCTCTACCTCCTGGTCCCGTTCTCAAGCTAGGTAGTGGGTAGTGGTAAAGTCATCGATGTTCTATCTAATTGCCAAACGTATATACATCTAAGGGAAACATATATCTATATCTCGTATCACGCCATGGCTCTATGTCGTAAACGTCTCAAAAGGGCAAGTCCATATCTTCAACTCCAACATCTCCGTCCTTTTTACCGTTACCGTTTAATCCCTCTAAATGAAGTCTAATGAACTGAACTGCTCCGTCCAAATACGGTCTTTGGCTGGGCAAGAAGTGACCGCCAGGATGCCACAAGATCCTCCCATCTGACTCAGGGTCCCCAGCACAAGACTCAATCAGTTTCCTGCTCCTCGCCTCATCCACGATGAGATCTAAACTACCCAAAACGTGTAACACGGGAGTTTGAATCTTTGGATGCTCGTAAAATGCTCGGTACCGAGTGCCAGGAGCGATGAAACCACCATAGCAAATTGCAAACTTCATTGGCGGATGGGCTATATTGGCGAATGAAGATGGGAATGGAATCCCAGTCACCATCTTTTTGTCTCCTGTGTCTTGTGGTGGTTTTTGAGGGTTTTGCTGGCTCCCGCCCGGACTTTGCGTAACTAGCTCTTGTTGATTATTTGCTAAGTCCGACAAGTGGCTGAATGCTTTACTTCGATCATGCTCAAGCAAACTGGCTACCATAGCTGCTAAACATGCTCCCTGGGAGAACCCAATCACCCCATCGAACGGTCCTTCATCCACGAGAACGCGGGCGACCGTTGCCAGGCCTTTCTCTATCCCGACATATTCGGGTGGATCGATAAAGTCCGAACGGCGCCACCAAGCAAATGCTTCAGGCTTATCATCAGCCGGTGTGCCGCCGTTGGAAGCAGCCGATGTCGTAGAGGATGGCGTGAAATTGGGTATATCAGAGGGGTTCAGCCCGATAGGCCCAGAAGGGTATGATAGCACAACAGAGTAGGCAGGTAGATTTTTCTGTATATGTTTTTCCAAGGCGCGAGACTTAGCATGAAACAACGGGCCAGACTGAGTATATCCATGAAGCATGAGGATCCTGAGTGGTGTTCCCGTTGATTTCGCCATGGTTCCTATTTCCTTAGATAATGGAGGTAGGTAGATGATTTGGGAGCTGTCCTCTAGCAAATCAGTCGATATTGTTTTCTCCAGTGATAATAACAGCGTCTATCCTACTCCGAGGAAATGTAACTAGTGGAAGCAAAAAGGGGGGTTCTCGAGTGTCCGAATGTTCTTGTGGAAGGCGTTATTCTTTTTATCCCGAAAATGCCGATAACGGAACATCTATTTTCCAGTTCCGTTCTAAACAAACTGAGCTGGAGCCGCTGGAGTTCGAACCCGCAGCAAAAAGCGAAGTTGGAACTAGGTTCCTTTATAATCTGCAGTAGATTCCAATGGGTTATGTAGCCACTTCGCTGGAAGATGGACGGCTTTGACCTCTATTTACCATGGTTGTTATCGGAGTCCAAAAGCGCCCATGGATAAAAAGCGGAGGACGGAATATCTATTTTCCATAAGCTATCTCAAATGTAAAAAGAAGAAGCAAAAATGGTCGGGCTCAAACCTGGAGAAAAAAGCGAAGCTGGAACTAGGTTCCAGAATATCTCTTAAAATGGGTTATTTGACCACTTCGCTGGGAAAAGATTTTGATATCTTTGCAGATATTCCACCACAGTTCCCTTCATCTCAGTGCTTAATCATCAACCGGAATGAGGCTCAGTTTCACGTGACTAACCCAAATTTTGGAAGGGACGGTTACATAATCAGCTCTTTCCTGGTGGGCTTTGAGTTGTTCGTTCGCATGTGAAGAAGGTGAATATCCAAGGCGAGGAAGAGGACAGCTTGACAAGATCGAACGTACATGTTGGCGCATACTGGTGAACCACAGTGAAGAGCATTGCTGAAGCTGGCATAACTACAAAGTGCTCTAGACGATCAAGCTGCAGGCTTCGAACAGACAGGAATATGACCCGCGCGCTGAACAGTATACACCTGCCTGACCACTGCATATAATCCAGTTCTACACTTTCGTCTTATTCTTGGAGCATAGAACCGCACTTTAGAAGGAATTAGTTTATTGAGAAGCGATTAGGCGTCAAGGTATGTTTTTATCATCAGACAGCTATTCCTAAGGGGTACAGCTTCTAATGGACTTCCAGCTATGGAAAAGTACTCCCAATTTCGAGACCGAGGTGCGTGATTAAAAAGTCCAAGTTTCGGCCTTTTCTCTTTCAATAGAAGCTGGTGCTAAAATCGCGGATATCATACAGCATCGGGAATTGCACCGTTTTTACCTGTTGTTGGACATCCACCAACCATATCAGTCTTGGTCCACACATTTCTATTTATCGTGCGCTTCCCACTGTTAATATCAGCCTGCCTCGTTTATTTCTGCATCTTGCAGTGGCTCCCCATTGGAAGTCTGGGAAAGAAGGTTTCCCTATGGACAATATTAGGCATTCCTGGCATATGGTGGGTAGACTTGCAAATCGAAGGCGTGAAGAGAGGGTGAGTTGAATCAAATAAAAAAAATTTCCTTATCACTGCTATTGTAAAACAACTACTTACATCAATATCTAGATCGCTGGCCAAACATCAAAAAACTCGGCTCCCCGGCCCAGGAACCATTATCGCCTCGTCATTTACCAGCCCAGTTGATGTGCTCTACCTGGCAGCAATCTTCAACCCGATATTCACAGCTTCATACCCATCCACGCAGAAAGTGAAGCAGGTGCCGCTTCTACAGGCAATTTTGCGTGCCTTTTCTTCACCGCAACCAGTGCCGTCCCGTGCCTCTAGATCAGAGCTAACGGACCTAGCAACTTTGATTAAACAGCACCCTAACCGCTGCATCGTTGTTTTCCCCGAATGCACCACCACGAATGGCAAGGGGATACTGGAGCTTAGCCCCTCCCTTTGCTCGGCGCCGGCTTCAGCAAGGATATTCCCAGTCAATCTCCGCTATGAGCCGGCTGATATCACGACGCCAATCCCCGGATCTTATGTAACCTTTACTTGGAACTTACTGAGCAAACCAACGCATTTTATCCGGGTGAGGATTGCGGAGAGTATCAAGCGGGGAAGTACTGTGGATGTTTCCCTGCAGAACCTGGGAGATGAGTCTGATACATCGTTAAATCTTGAGCAGCAGAAGTTGATGTTCCTGGTTGGAGATTCACTTGCTCGGCTAGGACGAGTGAAGAGAGTCGGCTTGGGGGTTAGACAAAAACAGGAGTTTGTGAGAATGTGGGATACAACTAGAAAGTGATTGGGAATAGCGTTAATACTGTGAGACTTTATTACTACGGAAGTTGCAATGTTGTAATAATATCAGTTCCGTCCATTTAGCATTGACTTCTTTAGAGTATAGGTATGCAACACACACACCCTGGGACTATATTCCCATGGGATAAGCAGGATGCAGCAAGCTAGGACACAATAGCCCCATCCATAGCAGGAAAAGTAGTACCACCATAACAAAAGAGATAAACCACCCCATAGCCCTCCTCGGCTCGACAGGTCAGGTCGTTACGGAACGATACATTTATTTCTTTCCGCCAGGGGGGGTGTAGTTGGAGCTTCCTTGGCCGTTATTATAGTAAGTGCTGCCATTTGGGTTGCTGTAGTAGTATGATCCATCGCTATCAAAGGCATCTATGGTCAGCATCTACCACGTACGAATCTCTGCTCCATTAGATCCCTGAAGAGATATGAAACCAAGGACTAGACACCTCCCAAGGGGCCTATGCAATGTAATTGACAGAAGATGAGGTACGTACGTGTTGGAGTAGTGGTAAGAGTTGGAGTTCGCAGCCGATGAGCCATAATCACGAGCACAATAGTGGTTTCCCTATCATTGGTTAACAGTACGCTCAAGATATCATTGACAATGCACGATTCATCAGCTAATCAATTCATCCATGCCCTCTAAGGGCCTTTTGGTCGGCAGATAGCTCCATGCCTGACCAAGAATATTGCATCGACAGAAGTCTAGATGCTAGAACTCTTGAACACTTGGGTATACCAAGGCTGTGACACGCCTAGCTCTACTAGCTGGTCGAAAGGAGAACTTATCTTCTCCTTTCCAAGATGAATGCAATGGGGTCCGGGGAAGTTTGATGTTCAGATGCTATGGACAATACCAACCTGGTCGTTCGTTCCCGATGACTTGTACGTGTAGCCCCCGCTGCCGCTGGAGTTGCCGCTGGACTTGTTTTCAGGCATGTTTGTAGACTTTAGAGTACTTATCCTCAAGTAAAAAGTGCTGGGCCTATGAGTACCGGGACAAGTGATGAGAGTTGGAGTAGTTGACAGGATGATGGGGGAAGAGAGGCAGAGAGGACACTTAAATAGCAAACAAATGCCGCCCTCCTTGGCCGCTTTGTCTGGTTTCAGTGAAAGACTGGGAAGCTCCGTTTTTGGTCCACAGCTACCACTTCTCACCAGCCGCTCCAAAAGTCCACGCCCAAGCCGAGACCATCCACCAGCCAATCTTTGGGGAGTTATGACGCCAGAGAAGACCTATCAGCAAGTTATGCTTTGTACTACTTTTTAGCTGCCAACGAGGGAGCATACCTGCGAGGAATACGGGGCCGGGATCGGTATGGCTTATTAGAGGACCAACTATGGGGTACATTAGCTCGAATTCAAGTTGAGTAGCGTCTCAGGGGCAATCTTGGACACAAGTTGGGTGGTTATTACTCTGTACTCAGTATAGATATATAACAAACTAGATTACCTCTAGACGTGGTTGGGAGTTTACAGAGAAGAAATGTTCTATTGACTTCGTTGAATAGTACGGAGTATAACAGGTAGTTGTACAACTTTCATGTGGAATTGTCTCAGATGCCATATATCAGCTTTATAATAAGATCATGAAGGGGTACTCACAGCTACTTGCTACTCTCAGTACCGTTAGGGTTGATAAAGAGACAACTCAAGGCACAATCTTTAAAACGAGGAAGCAGGTTTTATATGATGACTGCATCTTTGATCCCGTACCCGCAGATGCAATATCGAAAAAACTTCGCAGGATCCGGGTGATTCTGGGCTGCAACTTCATCAACTCCCCTGTCCGTGGACAGGCTCCTCTGGCCCGAAAACCAAAAGCTAACTCTACAGTGGCACTCGTACTGACGATGTCTAGGCTGCCCGCATTCAAAGCAAACGCTTCTTCCTGAAACATATCCCACACGATCAGTTTCAATCCTGTCTTGATATCCTTGGACACATGCAGACTCGATGTGTAGATAGGTGGCTAGATGTTTGGGTATCCTTCTGTGCTGGTAGCTTTAAGCAACTTTCGGGTGACGGACAGAGGAAAGGCAATATACAGAACAGGATCAACATCTATTTATATAGACATTTTATCTATATACAGATAGTCCATGCTCAGGTGCATTTGTTATTGGCCATTTAGAAATTGCTTGAACTTGTCCTTACACCTAATTTTTAGAAAAAGGGGAAGCCTGAAGGACTTGATGGACAAGGACAAGTAAATAGTTTCCATGACTTTGACAACTTGTTTGTCCTGCAGTGAACATCGGAGTTTAGTTTATCCGCTGGGTGACAAGTCATGTGACTACGCGCCAGGGAAAGACGCGAAAGAAAAGCAAAAAGACATCAAACATCCTACATTCAATATCAACATCAACATCAACGACAACTACGCCGGCATCAACGCTCTCTAGTTAGCATCTTTCTTTATCAATCGAGTTATACTGGCCCGGCTGACACCATGGAAAAGACTTGGGAGCGACTCTCCGCGTGCCGGCACAATTACCAAACGATAGTGATCTATATACCCATTGCTATTCACTCTGGAGACGCGGTTAATGCCGAGCAGCTAGATGACGGGGACTCTGTTCTGGCCAAGTTCCATTTTGGCGAAGCGCTAAAGGCTGCTTGTCAGCAAGACTACGCCCTGAGAGCCGGCTTCAACCTATACCAAGTCTCAAATGATCGTGTCCTTCCGCTGGAAGTGTTGTGACAAACACCAGAAGCGTGTTTATAGCCTTTAATACCACAACTTACCGGCTTTTAGCCAGGGGGAGACTAGACAGGAAACCTTGGCTTGTAGCCAAGTTGTCTCTTATGCTACACTATATACGGATATTTCAGCTTCTCTTGTTGGCATCTGTGTTGCTAGCCAACAGTGTGTTGGCTTAATTTCTGGAATTCACCAGAATTCATCACTAGTTAAATGGATGCAAGACGCTCAATTAAGCTATCTTTCTCCTCTTTCTCTTTTCTTTCTTCTCTTCTCTCTTACAACCTCTCTCTTCCTCTTCACTTCGACTGCTGAGAGATGAGGTGAGGGCTATCACCTTGTCTGTTACCTCTCATCCCTTGCTGTTCCCAGACAAGCCTGACAGACTACCATATCTCGAAACCCGTCTTCCATAACCTAAGAGCGCCTAATCAAGGTACGGAATGCAAGCCCGTCTGGCACTTCACTACTAACCGAGTTGAAAGTAGACAAGTACTTCAATCCGCCGCCATGAGTGCTTTCGTATACCCCCAATCCTATCGAGACTATACGCCTACTTCCCTACAGGCTTTAGTCTTTAGGCATCGGGCAATATGTCCCCTTCACCCGGAAGATCCTCCCGGATGCAACGTCCTTACGTTAAAGGGTGATCCATGTCGTTATAAAGGCAGGAATGGTTTAGAACCAAATGAAACCACCCCAGGGAGGCTACCAGTATGCGGGATGCATCGCCCTTTTGCTCCGTCGTCTGGTCGATGTAAGGCAGTTTTATCATGTGGCTTCGAATGCGCACGGCTATTCAAATGGAGCCCAGGTGAAGTTAGGCTCTGCCCTGATCACGACGATATACCTTTGCACTGCTACTTTATGAGTATCCCTGCAGAGCTGAGGGTGAGAATATACGAGCAGCTGTTTCTCGAGCCACTGCCCTATAAGGGGTCACATTCAGGAACTCGTGATGTGAAAGGCTGGCGTACTAGCATCTTCCGCGTTAATCGCATGATTCACGACGAAGCCGCATCTGTATTTTACGGATATCCCAAATTTACGATTGATGTGAGCCCAGATGAGGTGTTTATGAAAGGTGATTTTTGGCAATGGGGCTACTTTAAAAACATATTGAGAGAAAAATCTGAGCTCGAAGATTCGGGTTTGTCTCTACATCGCCCTATCGCCCTTCTAGGAGCACCACAACACCCTCTACTCAAATGCACCACAATACAGGTCCCTATGGGGAAGACAAACTTTTCAAGAATGAGATCCTTCCATGTCAATATCAACCTCACGCACCCTCGCAAGAAGATACCGGTTGGCTCGGCGGATGTGTCCCTTGAGAAACGGACCAAAGCCGCCTTCTACACCCTCTCAGACAATCTACAAAAACTTGAGGCCCTGTTGAAGCTCGTTAAACCCAATATCCGCCATCTGTCAGTTTCGATCCACGTTTCTCATAACTTCTGTTCAGAATTGGGAGAAGTGCTGGGATATTCAGCCACCGCCCTTCGCTGGCTCAGTGGTCTCCAGTATGTTACCAACGCGAGGATCAAAACCATCGAATGGGGAAATGAGCGTCCTAGGATTCAACCACCATATTACCCCACTTCAATGGCTAGCCGACCAACTCTTGTCCCTCTCTGGGGCACTCAAGTGACAGACGCGGATATGCCAATGTACCAACTATTCAAGACGGAGCTTAGCCTCTGGAAATCTCTAGTCTTATCCGGGGGTGGCACTGCAAGCACGAGCCCAATAATGAAGGCGTATTCGAAGCTTGAGAACCTACTATGGATATTCCAAGCGGCTAAAGTTCGTCAATTTAGAGAAGACGACAATACACTACCGGACTTCCTCTTTAGGGCGAGAGATGCGCTTCACGAGGATGACCTCAAGGCCATAAATGCTATTTCCAGAGAGGCTGTAATGATCTGGTCTGACCATGTTGTGGAGGAGAAACATCTGAAGTCTTGCGTTTGGGATGAATTCATTTCGTTGGAAGGTTTGTCTGCGGGCCGATCGATCACTCCCTTCGACGACCTATTGAACGCCATGGCCGAGGTAGGTATCAGCAAATCGATCATGCCTAGTATCTTGGACTAATAATCTCTAGTTCTGGCCCTAGCTGGAAAGTTGATTACCTAGGGATGGGTTGGGAGGAAACATTGGACTGGTCCCCATTCACTTCTTCTCGGGTCAATACTGTTCTCTTTTTTCCTTTGGTTCTTACGCAGCACTCACTTGAGTTGGTTGCTCTCGTCTCTCTCTCACTTCAATCTTCTTTCATATCTGCTGGTTCAAATCTGAGAACTACATCTGAGAACTAGTTAGCTACAATACAGACACATTTTATCTTAGCCATTTTCAAGTATAGAGTAAGGGCAAGTGTTTTATTTGCCGGGCCGATGAATGACATCAGGGTGATAAGATCTATCTTCTTTATTCAAGTAAACAGTACTATTACCCTTAGCAGGAATTCCATAGATAGAGGGTGCACGAGCCACGGAAGTAGATACGTTACACCGCCTTTTGAGGCTTAAAATCTTATCAAAACGAGGGGTTGGACCTTTACTCGTGGAAGAAAGAGTCAACTATGAATACAGTCTCTGATTTCTTTGCAAGGCTACAACAATTGAAGAGTAGAGGAGACACAGAGGGCTGTTTCAAGACACCCGCAGTCATAGCTCCCGACATTGGATCGTTAAAGAATCCCGGTATTTTGTCCTTAAATCGGACATTCAACGCCCACAGAGATAACGAATCCCATCCATCCACAGAGGCGTGGAGATGCCAGAAGCTCATGCGTAGGTTTGTACCCGTTATGTCATTGAAGAATTCGACCCAGTCTCCTCCATCCCTCTATCCGAAGCGATGCCGAGGAACAAATGTACTGAAAATCACGAGTTCAAACCTTTTCCACCATGATGCAAGACGGTCAACAGCTAGGCATTTGGGATGTGAAGGGTCGAAAGAGTAACAAGAAGTCAAAAAGAGCAGAAGCAACAAAAACAAGAAAAGCAATGATTCTGATTTGATTGCCAGATATCCGGAACTCCCGCCATCCATCATATTTTGTGCCAACGTATAGACAGTCGACATGAGAAACAAGAAGGCAACAGGTGATGATCTCCATCTTCTATCTGTCTGGTATCATCGAGCAAGATTCGAGAGCGGAAGCATGGAATTCGGGATAGTGAGAGGGAGAAAAACAAAATCGACAACGACATGCTGCCATATTGGATAAAATAAGCTTTTTCACATTTTTTGGTATTGGAGATATTAAGTTGTTGGTGGTTTGGTGTGAGAAGGATGGGGTCTGCGGGCGAGTTGTTTTGTTCGTCGTAAAGAAAGCTATTTTATGACAGATTCCACTGTGATCTTCTTTTTCTCTTCATATCCCGTTTTGACACATGTTTTTTTTAAATTGGCGTTAGGTCATTCCTCTACTTCCTCCTGAAAGAGCATCCCTCGGTCAATCTGGCCTTACCACCGGTAGGCTGGCAGAGGACGGTGGAGCATCCGGCGCAGATGACGACGGTCTGGGCGTGCGAGAAGACGGTGGTGATTGTGAAGCAGCCGGGGCACTTGACGTCCATGAAGAAGGATCGGGGAGCAGGCACGAGGGTCTATGTGGTTAAAAAGGTCGATGTTAGTTTTCCGATGTTTCCAACCTGTTAAATCTTTTGACTTGACCAAGGGTCGACGGGGGTGATATGCGACGAGACGGTGAGGTGACGGTGATGTCTGAAGCACATACCTTGAGCTTGTGCTTGCGAGCCTCCGACTGAGGCTGCGGGTTGAGGAGGTCGACCGCGAGAACCTATTGTTTCGATATCCGTTAGCTTTTCGATGCTCATCTTTAAAACGGCCTGCATGGGGGACCAGCGGCGACTCATCGAGCTCATCCGGCGACGAGCAGCAGCGGTATCGTCAGGAGAAGCAGGGACGTACCATGTTGACTCAATATGTCTTGTCTGGAGCAGAGATGTGACGGGTTTGAGCTTCTGGAGGGTGGTTTGCGAGAGAGTCGACGGTCGGAGAGAAAAGGGAGGGAGAGAGCAAGAAGGACGGAGATCGTGTGAGTTGCAGTTGGCGAGGTTTCTTCGGCGCGCACAAATTTCCCACCCAAAGAGTTTGTGCTGTTTTCGCTTAGCTAGCCTGATTGGGCATAGTGGCTGGGGCCTGGGCTAGTCCGCTTTGGGAAGGCGATCAAGTTGAACGTCAAAGAAGAACAAGAGAAGAAGAGAACAAGAAGACAAGAGATGACAGAGGAGAAGAAGACAAGAAGAGAAGGGAAGAGGAATGAAGATGAAGATGATAGAAGGACGGCTATATGTTTGTGGTTGTTTAGATGTTGTTTGGGTGATTGCAGTTTGCTGAGATACCAGCAAACCTGGCCTACGGAGGCTATATAGAGCAGCTTCGAGCTCCCGTCTCCTTCACTACTCTCCACTTCAAGACGATTACTCTTGAATATTCAGTATAACTCTTATACTCTTATTTACCTCTGACCTGACTTGCCATATTGGCTCTGTTATGGGGTTTTCGGTTACACTGAGTATACGGAACACACCTTCAAGTTGAGACACTCACTCAGTTGAACTATTTAACAGGAAACAGCCTCAGAGCTGACCTAGGGGAAAGCTCCGTTTTGAATACATACAAAGAGGCTGCTCTTTGATATCTACCCAGACACCCACAATTCCATTGAACACCTTACCCACCACCGCTGTCAAGATTCACACTTGAAAATGAGTAACTGGCCGCACCACCCTTTTCCCTCGAGAGTTAATGATACCACGTCTTACCCCACGGGAATGCATTATAATAACATGCTTTCCCGGCTACATGCCCGTGGCTCACTGCCTCGACACCAAGAAAACCATCAAGGACAACCCTTCCCGAACGGAGGCATACAATATGTCAGGGGAACCTTTACGCTCCATGACGGCTATAATATACAACAGGTCAACGGCCTCCAGCCTTTAAATAGTGGACGGGGCGGATATCTGGTAGAGACGCCATTTGGGTCTCCGCCAGCCGAATACTGCATCACTCGTGTATCACCGATGGACGCGGTTGTCCATGAAGCTGAGCCACAGCCCGCACAAGCACAGACAACGGCTAGAGTGCCAATTAATGCAACTCCAGCCTCCGACTTAGCCTTAGCCCGAGAGGCACAAGATATCAAGCTCGCCATTCAGAATTCACTAATGGAGGACAACCATCCAGATATGGGCGTTGATCACGAGTACGGTCACCATGGCGCTGCACCTGCCAATCAGACCCGCCCGCTTCCCCGTCATCATCAATCTCAACAAGGTATGCATTCATTCTGGGAACGTTACGTTGAACGCCGGGGGGCTGGCGCACGGGGAAGCAGGGCGAGGAATCCCCCGGCACCTCAACCGGATACGCAGTCACGTCCAGGACTACCAGGAATATCAACAAACTCACCTACGGCAGCATGCACGCTTTGCAGTGACAGTCGAGCAGTTCATCAGGACCCAGACATCGCTGACGGCCTGCCTGTGTGTGAGAAGTGTTGTGATGAAATGATACGAGCTGAGCAGACGAGAGCAGAGAGAGAACGACGAGTTCGGTTTTTTGAACGGTTTTAATGATTTACTATGAGCCACGAAATTGAAAATTGAATGCAAGTCACATTATGTTTGTCTTTTACTATACTTTTACTATACTTCTACGTGGCGAGAGGTAAATCCAACGTCTATGCCAGCGAAAGCACAGTTCAGACAAGCCCTGTTTACAGGAATAGGGGAAAAAAAAAGAATAATACATACGACAGTCGGGATTCGCTGGTGGTCACCCACCCAACTACTAACCGACCGGCAAGTGGCTTAAGTACAGCTGAGCGGACGGGAAGCTCTGTTTTCCACTTCCTGTGGTCGTATGTACAAGACGTATAGAGGAGTGAGATTATATCGTGGAGAGAAACTACATATTATGCCACCTAAGGCCTATGAGAATATATTTAACACCATTAAAAATTGGAATTTCATCTAAACTCCAATATACTGTAATCTTCTACTTGGATTATAAATATCCTATACATCTCTTGAAGTATTTCTTCGTGGTCGGCGACGAGCTTCGAGTTAAGCTATCACGTGATAGTCAAATGTGTCAACCAGAAACCATCTCGCATCCAACGTGGAACCGCAAATGATTTCTAATAAGGACAAGCCTTCAATCCCATCTAGCAGCTCGATGACAACTGAGCGCATGAATGCTGTGGCCCCCAAAAAGCACAGGCCGTCGGGAATCAAGGGCCCATGTTTTAGATCTGTGATGTATGATAGCGGCTAGGAGAGTTACATTTAAGCGCCGCAATCGTCTAGGGCCACTATTTAAACGGGCTTCAACCTCCTCTCCTCCCTAATCACTCACTTCCTTACAGCCTTTGATGGTCTTTCATATCCATCATTTTTCAACTCTTAGTGAAAAGATCGCACCAGCTCAACTCCTTCGTTACAAAATAGCTGCCTTGATACCACCTGTCCTCGTCTCCATGGGACCCACGCCAAAGATGGCGATACCAGCAACAATACCCCAGTACCCTGCAGACAGCGTCGCGGCCGACTATGGCGACTTTGTGGACTCTGACGATGATTGTGATGTCACACAGTACGCCGAATGTCCCTACGAGTACAAATTCTACCCTATCCGAATCGGTGAAGTTATCAATCAAACATATCGCATAGATCATAAACTTGGGCATGGCGGTTTCTCTACTGTCTGGATGGCCAATGACCTCAAAAACAAGAGGGATGTGGCTCTCAAGATAATGGCCTCAGAAGACTCAGGGGAGCACGAATATAGCATACAGCAAGAGATAAAGCGTTCCGTGAAGGATACCTCTAACCTTGTCACATACATAGAAACATTCCTCCTACGCGGTAAAGATTTTAACCATCGAGCTCTCGTATATCCCTTACATGGTCCGTCTCTCGACTCCCTTGTTGGAAGGGAAATACCCATGGCCAGCCGCATGTCCGCTGCGAGACAGTTACTTGAGGCTTTGGCAAACCTACATGAAGGCGGAATCGTGCATCGTGGTGAGTAAAGTCCGAGCTAAATATCATGAATGTGTTTGCTAAGAGTTATATAGATATAAATAACAAGAATGTTATGTGGGGCATTGCTCCTCTCGAAAATCTCGACAGGGCTGCCAAATACAAGGTCCTAGGCCGTCCCCTGAAGTTACCTATACCAGACAAACCCTGGAGACAAGGGGAAGTGGTTGCGCCAATTACAATTCCCGATAATTTACGGACAGAGGAATTTTATCTTGGCGACTTTGGCTTAGCGATGAAACTTGGGTCGCCCATCGCTCAACAAGGCCGTCCACCCATTCATTTTTGCTCTCCAGAACGACTTCACAACCACGATCCAAGCTTTGCCTGTGATATCTGGAGCTACATGTGCATATTTACGGAACTCTACGCTGGATTTACACCGTTCCACACCTGGGCGAATGGCGGGGTAATTACTACCATGGTCAGACTCGCAGGCCCACTGCCCGCGCAATGGAAGGGGGATTACTGTACTCCGGACAAAGCTCTGGACTCGTGGTATGATCAGGATAATAAACCAGAACCAGAACCTGAATCCAACTTGGAAGCATTGATCCTTCGCGGACGGCCTAACGCTAGCCCAGTTGAGCGGAAACACGCGCTATCTATACTGTCCAGGGGGTTCAGCACATCCCCTGAAAAGCGGCCGACTGCAGCGCAACTGCTACACGACCCTTCCTTCAAGGCACTCATAGATATACACTGTCTTTGAGTTTACCCATCCTTAATGGGTAAAGATTAATAGCTGGTTTTTGGCGGCCCCAGCGAGGACGGTATGTACATACTTGCCTGAACTTGTTAGCAGCTCAGCAACTACCTAGTATGATTGAAGGGAGATGAGGATAGTGGCACAATCCCCTGTTGGTACTCGGTGAGGCACGGCTGAGGAGGGTGAGGCGGAGTTAGTGGAGCACGCAATGAGATGTGATGACTGCCTGTTAATGCACCAAATGTGACAGAGACAAGTACACAATGTCTAGGATATTTAGAGTACGGAGTATAGATAATGGCTCATGCGTTATAGCTTGTTCCGTCCCTCCTACCTAGGAGATCTCCGCTCAGTATATTCGTCCTTGATTGGTAAGTGGGTGGCTCTCGTATCAAATCTGGTGTTTCTGAGTAGTATCGATATAACTAGTTAGCGCTTAGATGGTGTACAGTTACGCAGCTGCTCATAGTTTATGAACTTGTCTGAGCCCCGCTGAGCGTATATTAGATTAGGGTTACATTAGCTGCAAGTATGTCGACATATATTAGCTACTTTCGTCGATTTCAGCTATCATTCAAGTACCAATAGGGGGGTGAAGGGGGTTTCTCCAGGGATTAACTAAACGATAACGAACTAGTTAGTGCTTATGGCGCGGGAAGCTTAATTAACCTCAAATCTTATCGATCTATACGGTCGATGAGGCTGAATATCTCAATAAGGCTGAATATCTTGTATCTCCACCAGGATATTGCAAACAGGTGTAGTAGACTGGAGAATTGCGTAGGTAGTTCTCGTTCAATAGTGGCACATCGTCCTATTTGTTTCAGCATGCTGCTGACATGCTATAAATGGCGGTGGCTATTGAGAAAGTAATCCTCTAGATATCTTTAGGGATGCGTGCATATCTTTGAGAATCTTGGATATTTTCTCGTTGCAATGCTGACACTGGGGCTATGCCCGCGGAATCTCGGACGCCCTTCGATGCTGCAAAGCTGACATCCGGCATGGGGGGAGAGGAGATAACAAATCTATTGGTAGAGCAATATGTGCATTGACCCAATATCCCTTGATTATACAATTTTCTCCGAGCTCTGCTGAACTTTTGTGTAGGTCACGGATGTAACCAGTCGAGAACACCGGTAAGACCAGTAAGCACTACGGCATACCAAGATATCTGGCTGCAACCACACGATGCAGCTATTATTTCGACGTAGTTGACCGAGGTTGACAGGCGGGAGGGAGGAGGACTATAAGTATGAGGACTTCTGCGCTCCTTTGCTTCACTTCCCCATCACCTCCCAGAAATCTACAATAGCAAAGAACAGCTACAACCGACAACTACAACCGACAACATGAAGCTTCAAGTTGCCCTGCCAGTGCTCATGACTCTCATGGTGGGAGTCCAGGGCACCATTGTGGATTGGTACGGATGTAGCGGCGAAACTCAACGAACAGAAACCACTGGAACTGGCTGCACCAATATTGACGGCTGGAAGACCAGCAACTTATGCGGTGTGTGGGTGCCACCGCCGGGAACGGACCGCTGCGAATTCTATACTTCGGGCTGCCTTAGTCCATTCGGCGACACGTACCACTGCAGTGTGGCCTCAGGAAGATGTGATGCTGGACCATGGGAGGCGATCGAGTCCTACAGATGCTACCCCTAACTGAATACGACGGTAAGCATCAGAGCAGAGTGTAGCTAAGCTTGCGTCATTCTTTGTAGCTAACCCTTATACCAGAATCAGCCATCGACTGAATGCAGGCCCTATCGTTCCAAGTGTTGTTGCTAGAAGCCTATGGTAGCATTAGCAAGGAGGAGTTTCGCTCATGTCAATCTTTCGTGTATATACTCCCGTACCTGGGACACAATTGGTCAATCTGTCCGGAAGAAATAAAGTGTTTACAACCCGATCGAAAGCTTCTATATACTGTAGAAATAAGCCCGTGTCATCAGCTCGAGTGTACGCAACAGGCTTATATAGACTAGATTGCAACATCGTGTAAAGAAGGATGAAGTTATTATAACGGCGTCTCTCGCGCTAGTTAATCTGGAGCGGGAAAATCTGAGTCTCCGGAGAGTTACATTTAACGCCAAACTACTCGGATGCCCCTATTTGCAAAGATATTTACTAACATACCCTTATTTCAGTTTTTAATCTTTTAAATCATATACCTAGTTCTATACTATAACTCTAAGATTATAGAAACTTGCCTAAGGGACCTTCCTTTAGGCATGCTCTCCTCCTAAGGCCGCCCCTAAGGCCTTCTCTCTAGGTATACTGCTCCCTAAGCCTGATCATCCATCCCCCCCTAAGCTCCCCCCAAGCTCCCCTCTAAGGCCTACAGAACTCCCTCCCCCTAAGCTTGCTCTCTAGCCCTTAACCAACCCTAGCTACTCTAATTACATACCCTCTCTAATCTCTAAGGCCCTGACCCCGCTAGCCCCCCTAAGCCCTAAGATATCTAAAAGGGGGAGAAATTGGCTACTTAGGGGGGAAGGATAATTATATTTTACCGTAGGATTGCCTATATCAAACATAGTGACTAATCCTAAATATAGAAGCTTTACTATATATAGCTAGGTAGTGTGGAGGAGGGGACATTTCAGCAAATATTTTAGCAAACAGGGGCATTTCAGCATCCGGGCGATATAGAAAGCCCATCAGTCCTACATATATGGGTAAGCACTGCGAATTCTCTAGCGGAAGGCACAGCTACTAGGACATCTATAGATAAGAAACATGAGCAAACCTTCATACTTCTTCGTAGCATATGAATATATATGATCATTAAGAGTTTTCGAGGTAGGACCCCGAATCTAGGTAGTATTTACCCTCTATCCTATCATGTAGGCTTATCAGATACCAACAATTATTCAAGATGTGGTCCTGAAAAAAGCTCTGCTTGTTATGGTCAACGCAGGGCGCACAATAAGCGTGCATGGAAGGCAAACGGGTTGCCTATGGGTTCTTTGCTTTCAAGTGATCCAGGCTGTCGACGCAGGGGTACTTAATGGTCAGGCACCATATATCCAAATAATCGCATATGCTGGTAATCACGTCGAACTGGACATTATGATAGAGGTTAGCCAATGATTAAACTGTAGTGCCTAATAGCTAGTGCAGGAGCTGTGGAAGGTACTCACGACAAAGCTTCCATATACTCCAACGGCAAGACCCAGACACGAAAAGACAAAAGCAACTTGATTCGACCCAGATCCCAAAAAGCTGTTCTCCCAGAGTCCAAGTTCAGGAATCATACTATCAACGACTGCCACCGCGAGCGGAACCACAAGAACATTCTGATACGGAAAGTCGAGCTTCACTAGGTGAGCAACGATCATCTGCCCGACAGAGTAGGCATTGACAAGACCACCAAACAGGATAACGGGGACAAGGTGGTTATGCAATATTTCCGGATGCATGTATAGATACGGCACGAGTAGCGTCCATGGCATTATCGCGGGCAAGAGGCCGTAGAGCGGTTTATATATGCTGTCATCATCACTACCTTCACTGTCAAGAGGCTTTTTAGCCAGATATGCCTGGGGATCTTGTCGTCGTTCGGCTTTGCGCTTCTCAACAACATCCAGGACGTTCATGATGCTGGACACCGTGCTGAAGAGGAGTACAACGCCACCATAGATCACCCACCACGTCGTGAAGGGGAGGTTGTAGGCAGATTCCGGTAGGAGAGGAATATGCGGTAGACCAAGTGTTGGCATCATAGGTTTGTGCCAGAAACTTCCACCTCCCAGTAAGCCTGTGGCGAGGAACACGAAGCAAAGTGATAGGATACCCTCGACAGGCCCCGAAACAATACCAAGAGTGAGGACGTGAGTATAATATTCCTCCCATGTTTGGACGTAGAATGTAAATACGGCTGGCATCAAATTAGAGTGGTGTTCTGAATTTATTCAGAGGCTAAAACATACCTCCAAAAAGGGTGAGAACGGTTGCCCAGCCCTGTCCCAGGTTCACTGCACCCGCAAAGATAAGTACTCCAAGTGCAGTATTGCAAGCATCGACACCTAAAAGTAAGTTAGCATGATAGGAAATTACTGAGAATCAGCTCACCATACCATGATCAAAGAGTTCTCCCAAAGGCCCGCTCTGTTTCGTCCTTCGGCTACACACCGCCAGTTAGCAATTTACTATACTCTGCTGACGGGTGAAAAAAAAGTAGGACATACGCTTGAGTTCCGTCGACAGCATCAAAGGTCTGATATAAGAATAGTCCCACTGCCCAACTGAGATAGACCCAGGGGGGACAGTCTTTGTCCAGGGTAGGATTGTACCACAGCAAAGTCAGAAAATTCACAACCACGAATGAAAATCCTGTCAGTGTAATCTAACACGCGTCCGTCAGTATGAAAATCGCTAATAACACTGCTATTATTCACAGCTGAGCTCTCTTACAAGATTCGGTCTATTCGAGAAATTAGTAAACGTAATTAAAAGACACGTAACAGGCTAGCAAACGAATCGTCAACTCACGCCATCGACATGGGAAAGCAATTGATAACGAAATTCGTATAGAACGGCTTCAAGATATATTTCGACGTCAACGACTTGTCGACCGAGGCATATTTGTACTGTTTCAAGCCATCGAGGGCCTGCGCGCGAATGTACGTCATGATGCTCTGCACTCTGGCGTATAGTATTAAGATATAATGATTGAACAAGGGACAAGTAAATAGATATGTGAAAAAAAAAACACGAGATATTGAAGGATTTCCAAGAATTTTCCGATAAATGCTTAAATCCCCAAGGGAGGCGGGGAGGAGATTATGTATATACGAGCTCTGTCGCGTGGGTTCGGCAACTTCCCGAGTTATCTCTTTATCCAACAACCCTCCGGTATAAAGAAGAAAGAAAAAAGGGTGTCACTGAAAGATGAAAGACGCGCTCTTCTCAGCCGATGGCTCTCTCTTGGTCGGTTTGCTGGGAAGTTGAAGTGAAAGAAGAAAAAAAGAGGGAGAGAAAAAAGTGACGTTGAGTTGGATATTTAAAGCCAAGACCAGCGCTTGGCAGGGACTGAGCAAGGATGGCATCAAGAAATCAACGAAACAGGCTCACTACGGACGAAGGGAGCACGGCGGGACTTGGTATATATTGATCAGAGCTGCTATAAGATATACATGTAAACGCCCAGAACTAAATACTAGAACGAACCCTTGCTACTTCTGCCTTCTGCGTCGTGATAGTCGAATGGAAATTGGGATATCATGACCATGTCCGGCATCGAGAAAGATGCACATCCTCGACTTGCGTACTATTCACATTCGACCTCGGCCTATTGAAAAATTTCATCCTTCGATCCATCTCATTCTAGATTCTTATTCTCTTCTATACTAGAAGATCCTTGTATTGTTTCGAGTTCTCTCGATCCTCGGGTGTTGTTGGGACCCGCGTACGTTCGTATGAGATTTAACCAACAGGGCTCCATGGCATGGGGATCAGAATCCTGCTCTTCATCGACTGGATCAAGGGGACGGTCTTGTGGACTGTGTCCGCCCACCCTTCGAGTTCCCACGATTGCTCACGTCGCTTCTTTCGCTCTTCCAAATCGGCGAACTGCCAGAGATGGTGAACGGTGTTGAGATCGCCGATCTGTACGAACCATGCACCAACTCCCTCCATGATCTGGCGCCGGGCAGCCAGACCGCGTCTCCAGTGGCTCTCCCACTCTAGGAGGTTGCCGGGGTGTAGGGTGTATGATCGGAGCTCGAATACACCACCCAGACGACGTGGAGGTGTGGTTGGCCAGAAGGAGAACTCTTGCATCAACGAGGTGTTTTTACTCTTGATCAAGGATTTGAGTTTGCGGTCGAACTCGACAAAGCCGGGTTGTTGCCCGATCTCGTGGAGGGAGGCGTGGTAACCGGTGTATCGCTGGTACTCCCAGATGTGAACTATAGAATATCAGTGAGCAATTCTGAAGATCATTCCAATGGATAGGGAGGTGGGAATTAAATTAAGTACTGAAGGTGTCGTTGTCTCCAACTTGTGTCCGCCAGCTGCCAACGAGATTGACTCTGTTCTCTTCCATGCCGGCCATTTTGGGATACCACTCCCCGACCAAACCGACATACTCGTCGACCTTATCGGGCTGTACCTCGTGGAAAACGATCGAATGGACGTATTTCCCTCGTGCCAAGACTTCGGAGAAGGACCGTTCGATATCCTTGTCTAGCTGCTGGCCTTCTTTAGTGCCGTAGATGAGACTGGATAGACGGCCACGGCCAGCGTTGGTGCTATTCTCTGCTTGTTGTCGGTCTCCTACAATGCGGTGAGTGGACAGTGAGCCTAATGCCTGGCGGTCCAACGAAGATGCAGCATCGACGAGGGAGGCGGATCCACTCGCATTGCTCGCATCTGGAGCAGTGGGAGATGACGCAGCTTCAGAAGAAGGGGAAGAGGCAGAGGCAGAGGTAGAGGCAGAACGAGAAGGGTTAGAAACAGGGACAGAAGCATCAAGCGACTGACTGTCTTGATCAGCTTTTCTCTTCCGAGCAGCTTCTAGATTATCACGGAACTCCTTCTGACGGGTGTTGAACGCTGAAGCATCGTCTGGGGTAATGTCTCTGATGGAAGGGGCGCGCAGACGGGTACATGAGGTGGTGAATGGGCGAAGGAGAGAAGAGGGATTGCCGGATCGTACGAGACGCGATGCCAACATGATTGCGGATGGCACGCGAGCGAAAATGAGCGACGCGTTTGAGTAAAGGTACGGGGTTGCTTGACGGAGTTGGGTAAAGAGACGAGAGCGTCTAAGAGAGATAGATGGCGGGACAGGAAAAAGCAAATAAGGAGTGTTGAAGCTGTGCTGTTTGTAGTTGTCTGTGGGGAAGAAGTTGAAGAAGAGAGAGAGAGAGAGAGAGACCAAGGCTTTGAAACTGCTGCAGCTTGTATGGCAAAGAGGGGAAGCTAGCTCAGGGCAAGGTCTGGACAGGGATACGGGGAAACGCAGAAGCCGTTCGACCGATAAGAACAGCTTGTACGAGTACCCAAGTGAAGGCAAAGATCCTTGTGAGACGAAAGAGAGGCAACAGGGAGGACTAATTGGCCCTTCACGAGCAGTCAGAAGGCAAGAAACGGCAAAGATGAAGCCAGGAAGAAGCCAGGAATGCGGCCGAAGATGAAGAATGAAGTTGAAAGTTGAGAAGTTGAGAAGTTGAGAAGAAGGAAGAAGGTACCAGGCACGTGGCGTCAGAGCGGGAGACCCCAGACGCTAGGCCTTTTTGGGTTAGAGATAAGCATTACGTCATAGTTAACGGATATACCTTATTCCGATGGACTTAGTAAGCAGATCAAAAGAGTAGAAACTCGCCCCAACTAGGATAGATGATAAGTTAACAGTTGCTATATATGAGCAAAGTGGCTGATATCGACTAGGACAACCTGTTCAATTCTCATGCTTTTTAATTGCTGCTAAACATGACAAGCCCTCAGCACCCCCCACTGAGCTACGAGGCATCCGCCACTACCACCCACCCCCACTTCGCAACATGTCTCCCACAAGAGGTCGTCTCCTGCTTGAAGAACTCTAGATTCGTAGGTCAACCCCTATTCCTACAATAGCATCGTACGGAGTACAATCTAATGACATCTACAACAGCTCCACCTCGCCACCTGTGATGGCCTCAACCCTCACATCTCCCTGATGAGCTACACTTACCTCCCCTCCACGCCGTTCAACCCCACCCCGACTATAATAATGACCACCAACCCATCGTCCAAGAAGACGCTCAATCTCCGCTCTAACCCGCGTGTTTCCCTCCTTGTACACGACTGGGTCTCCCACAGACCTCCTACTCGTACCCGTGACGCTGGCCGAGAAGGCTCTCCACCCCCCGCAGCCACACAGTCTAGTCTAGCGGCGTTACTGCTTAACATCAACACCAGCGCCATGAGCAGCATCAGTACTACGATCATTGGTGAAGCACGCGTTTTGGATTTAGGCAGTGAGGAGGAGAAGTGGTGTAGGGAAAGGCATCTGGAGAATAACACGTTTATGGCGGATGAGGTGGGGCTCGGTGTGTTTAGCGGCGGTCAGGCACGGCAGGAGGGTGGAGGAGAGGAAGAAAGACGGCCTTCTATCATGGATGATGATGTCAATGTTGTGGTCGTTGCCGTCAAGGAAGGGAGGATCGCCGATCTGAAGGGTGGAGTGAGAGATTGGGCGGTGGTTTCGGAAGAGCAACAGCAACCTAATGGAATATACCCATCATGACCACCCCAGAGACTACTGATGGCAACAAGAAATGAGATTGGTCATCGATCAGCCATTTCGGGCTAGATTACGGACTACTCGTCTTATGCTGATCTAGGAGCCTGACATATCCAATACTGGATAGGGACTTCTACCAATAACTCTGCTACCTAAACAATCCGGGCACATGTTGGTTAATGTTCCATGTACAAAACAAACACGGAGTACACTTCTTACGGTCCCAAGTTCAAAATTGATCCTATGAAGCTACGACGCAGACTCCCCTGTGAAGTGGCGCCAAGTGGATGGTTGCACGTGCCATCACCTATATTCGGGCATATATATAGAATGAAGCATATATCA